>JABFPB010002938.1:0-17033 GCA_022817645.1 Ceratoteleas bidentatus | reverse complement strand
AGTCATATGCACATCTTTCTCGAATGGTAGAAAACACGATTTTCGGATGTTTAGAGAATCAAAGGTAGCAGTATTGCTGCAAACTAAAATCTTAGCTGATGCCGGCTACAGGGGAATGCAGAAGATACACAAAAATGTTGTATTACCGCACAGGAAAACGAAAAAGAATCCGTTAAGCAAAGAACAAAAAAAAGAGAACAGGGCACTTATGAGCCAAAGGGCAATTGTTGAAAACGTAATTGGCTTATTGAAAAGGTTTAAAATCATCTCGGACAGGTATAGAAACCGACGAAAACGTTTTGGTTTAAGGTTTAATTTGATTGCTGCAATTCACAATTTTGAGCTCCCTACATGAATTTTGAAAGAAGTCTAATGGTGTCATCCAAGTAGCTGACACTGGAATGACACCTCTCTTGGGCTCTTTTAGCCACAAACATTAAGAAATTTACCAAATAAAAAAAAGGCAAAAGAAACCCCGTGGTGCGAGTTTTGACCCTATAATAATTTAAACTGGCGCTGTAATAATGTGCTAACGCTTAAAATAAGCGCGATTTGGCTGAATGTAGAAAAAATAAAAAAGACACGCAGCCGCTATAATTTTATGTAATCCGCCAATAAATATCCTGAGTTTTTTACTGAATTTTGTCATTGAGTCTGCAGGTCAAAAACAAGTTTTGAGTCATAAATACCCTTAATACTATAATAAGGGGGCTAGCGGAGTTTGTCAAGGAATTCTTATTAAAACTAAAGAGCTCAAATAAAAGAAGGTAAACTCTAAAGTATACATTTAATAGCGCTTTCTATGAGAGAAATCGTATTATCCATTCCATAAAGCTTTATGAAAGATCCCATTCTTGGACCGGTTTTTTGGCCAAGTAACGTTTCATATAATAGCTGAAACCAGTCACGTAAGTTAGTGTAATCATATTTTTTTCCAATAGAAAATACCTGAGATTGAATTTCTTCAGCAGTAGCAGTTATAGATAGAGAATGTAGAGTGTCCTTCAAATCTAGTAACGCTTCTTTCTCTTTTTCATTTGGAGTTTTATATGATTTTGTTGGCTTGATAAAATCGTGATAATACTTTACTGCAAAGTCTGAAAGTCTATCAAGCATTTTATTATTTTCTGGTGTAACGTTCGGTGCATAAGAGGATATAAAACCCCATAGGATCTCTTCGTTTTCAGCATTACAAGCTGCTGCTAGGTTTAAAAGTAGTGAGAAATTTATGCCTGAAGTTTCTATATTTGGAACTTTGCCCTGGTGAATGTGCCAGGCAGGGTTACATAACCTTGCTTCTGATGGCAATTTTGTCGTTAAAGCTTGCTTGCGCTCCTCAAATACATTCGAGTATTCTGCGGTGCTCACCTGCGCTTCTCCTAAAAATTTCTCATCATAACCAGGTTCTGTATGAAATTTACTATTTGTGTTTTCCCCGTTGTTCTCATGATAACGCTTAACAAACTCTAGATACTCATCAGTTGATTTTGGTATCACATCAAAATATAAACGTTTAGCTTTTTTAGGACTCTGAAAAATGTACAATGCTAAGCTCTCTGTTGGTGCGTAAGTTAGCCACTCTTCAATTGAAATGCCATTTCCTTTTGATTTTGATATTTTCTTTCCTTCTTTATCAAGGAAAAACTCGTAGCAAAACAGAAGTGGTGGCTTTTCTCCAAGTATTTCACATATTTGACTTGAAAGCACAGCAGATGGAGTTAAATCTTTTCCGTGAGCTTCGTAATTTACTCCAAATGCGGCCCACCTCATTCCCCAATCAGGTTTCCACTGCAGTTTACATTTTCCTTTTGTCACCGGAACTTCTATTTTTTCCCCGTTTGGGTCTTCATATGTGATTGTTCCTTTATCTGTATTTGTTTCAATTACTGGAACTTGTAAAACTTGAGAAGTTTTTGGGCATATTGGCAAGAATGGACTATAAGTCTGCTGTCTTTCTTCCCGAAATGATGGAAGCATTACGTCCATCACTTTATCATAATTTTTCAGTAAGAGTAAAAGTTTTTCATCGTAAACGCCAGATTTATAACACTCTGTTGCACTCCTGAACTCGTATTCAAATTCAAACATATCAAGAAATTTACACAACAATGAATTCATATGATGACCATAACTCTGATGAGTGCCAAATGGATCAGGTATCATAGTTAGTGGTTTATTTAAGTGCTCTCTTAGCATCTCTTGATTTGGCACATTATCTGGTATTTTTCGCAAACTATCCATATCATCTGAAACTGCAATGATTTTGGTTTTTATACCAGGAGCTATTTTTTTTAATGCATTTACAATAACTGTAGTGCGGAAAACCTCTCCAAAGGTTCCTATGTGGGGTAAACCAGAGGGTCCATAACCAGTTTCAAATATTATTTCTTTTTTATTAGGAAACTCTTGCAATATTTTTTCTGCTTCTTGAAATGGCCAACTTGTCATTATCTGGGTTAAACAACGTATCTTAACTTAAAGTGCTACTAGTTTCAATGGATTTTTAATATAATGATATAGTATTAGTTATTATTAGAAGGTTAAAGATATGTCCACAGGTAGTATACAAACAGATCAATTATTCAAAGGTCTTACAAGACCTGCAATGCTTTTTGGTGTGAGTTATATGTTTGCAATATTAAACGTCCTGATTTGCATGCTAATTTTCATTAATTCAAATGATTTGAGAGTGATTCTCTTAATGTTACCAGGTATACATGGACTTGGTTATATAGCTTCTGCAAAAGAACCGTTGTTTATTGAATTATTTATGGTAAAATTAGGAAAGTGCTCGAAATGTTTAAATCGTTTTTATCATGGAGCCAATTCTTATGATATTGCTTAACGTTGTGTGATGCTGAGGTTTAGGGCTGTTCAATCAAAGAATAAATCTATTCTGAGCAGGGAAGTTCACGCTGCTGAATTTATTCCTTATTCTTGCTATTGGAATAGCACAACCTTGATGACAAAAGAAAATTGGTTGGTTAAGGTTATAAAATTAAGTGGCTTTGCATTTGAAACCGCCGATGACGAGGATTTAGTAATACAAAATAATATCAGGAACCAGATGCTAAGAAGCATTTCATCTCCGGCATTTAGTTTGTATTTTCATACTATCAGACGTAAGAAAAATATTTTTTCTGATGAATTTGCAAATCAAGGTTTGCCGAATTTTTTCGCTAATCACGTAAATCTAAAATGGAGAGAAAAACACGCAACAAGGCAATCATTTATTAATGACCTATACATTACGATTATCCGTAGAGCGGACACAAAAGGAGTAGAATTTTTGTCACATCTACTAAAAAAATTCGGGCACGTAACTTCAAAACATGCTTGGGAAAGTGATATGCGTGCTACGTATGAAGATTTAGAGGAAACGACAAATCGTGTAGTGACAAGCCTTAGGAATTATTCGCCTAAAATTCTTGGAGTAAAAGAAACTCCAGGTGGTTTGTTCTGTGAAATAATGGAGTTTCTATCTAGAATTGTAAATTGTGGCTTCGTTACAAATACGCTTTTTCCGCTAAGAACTGAAATATCAAGATACTTACCAATACATAGGTTATTCTTTGGCCGTAAAATGATACAGGTTGTGACTCATAATGAGAGTAAATATGCTGGAATAGTTAGTATAAAAGAGTATGGAAATAATACTTTTGCAGGAATGCTTGATTCATTTTTACAACTTCCTTACGAGTTTATAATTACGCAATCTTTTCAATTTACAAATAGGCAAATGGCGATTGGAAAAATGCAGATACAGCAAAATCGAATGATACAGTCCGCAGATAAAGCTATTTCTCAAATAGCAGAAATTTCTCAAGCACTTGATGACGCAATGAGTGGTAAGATTGCGTTTGGTCACCATCACCTGACTATTTTATGTATAGCAAAAAGTCCTAAATCATTGGATAACGCTCTGTCATTGGTAGAATCTGAGCTTTCTAATTGCGGTGTTTACCCTATTCGCGAAAGAGTTAACCTTGAACCAGCATTTTGGGCGCAAATTCCTGGTAATTTCGATTATATAGTGAGAAAAGCTACAATAAGTAGTCTTAATTTGGCTGGATTTGCATCTCAACATAATTATCCTACTGGCAGTAAATTCAATAACCACTGGGGAGATGCCGTTACAGTTTTTGACACGACATCTGGTACTCCATTTTTTTTCAACTTTCATATAAGGGATGTTGGACACACTATGATAATTGGCCCAACTGGTGCTGGTAAAACTGTTTTAATGAATTTCCTGTGTGCCCAAGCAATGAAGTTTTCTCCAAGGATATTCTTTTTTGATAAAGATCACGGTGCAGAGATTTTTTTGAGAGCACTTAGTGGTATTTATACTGTAATAGAACCAAGAACTAAAACAAATTTTAATCCTTTGCAACTTGATGACACCTCTGATAATAGAACGTTTTTAATGGAGTGGATAAAGTCTTTAATTTCGGTATATAATGGTAAATTTACTTCAGAAGATATTGCACGAATTAATGATGCAATTGAAGGAAATTTTAAATTAAGAAAAGAAGACAGATTCTTGAGAAACCTCGTACCGTTTTTAGGGCTTGCAGGTCCTGATACTCTAGCTGGGGCAATATCTATGTGGCATGATAATGGTTCTCATGCTGCAATATTTGACAATAAAGAAGATTTGCTAGATTTTTCACGAGCAAGAGTATTTGGTTTTGAGATGGCTAGCTTGCTCAAAGATCCTGTTGCTCTTGGACCGGTCTTGATTTATTTATTTCATAGGATTAGTATATCTCTGGATGGCACTCCATCTATTATCGTTCTTGATGAGGCATGGGCGTTAATAGATAATCCAGTTTTTGCACCCAAGATAAAAGACTGGTTGAAGGTACTGAGAAAACTAAATGCTTTTGTGATTTTTGCTACTCAGAGTGTTGAGGATGCAAGTAAAAGTACTATTAGCGATACGCTTGTACAACAAACAGCGACACAGATTTTTTTACCAAATCTGAAAGCTACTAGTGTCTATCGGGATGTTTTTATGTTAACTGAACGTGAATATATATTAATTAAGCACACAGATCCAAGTACTAGATTCTTTTTGGTGAAACAGGGAGTTAATGCTGTAGTAGCTAGAATAGACTTAAAAGACTTAGATGATATAATCAACGTATTATCTGGACGTGCAGAAAGCGTCATACTGTTACATGATATATTAAAAGAAGTTGGGGACAACCCAAAAGTATGGTTGCCTATATTTTATCAGAAGGTAAAAAATGTTTAAGACTAAGCTGTCATTGCTATTAATTGCGATATTTTTACTAAATATAGATTTCTTACTCTCATATCCAGTGCTTGCAGATGGAGTAAGTGGTACTGACAAGACGGAATTTGTTAGTAGATTTAATTCTACTGGCAGCTTTAGCCGAGCTTCTAACCCTGATTGTGGAGCGTTTAAAACAGCTGCAGCACTTGCTGGAATAGTGATTGCTGTTGGTGCAATATTTACTGGTATTGTTTTGATCGTTTCTTTTGCTGGTTTATTTACTGCTCTTGTTGTCGTTGGAATGATAGCTGCAATCGTTGGAGTCTGGAAAGCCATAGGGGGGCTTGTTGTTTGTGAACACAGTTTTGTTAAACACCCAGTTGCACGTGACCATGATGGAAAATATAAAAACTTTGAATTAAAAGATACAGATTATAGTGGCTGCACCAATAAAAATTACCAAACAGAAGATGATTATTTTTCTTGTTTGCAAGATAAAGCTCGGGAAAAAGTGAACAAAAAAGATTATGACGGGAAAAGAGCAGAAAAAGAAGCCTTAAATTATAACGTTCAGGAGAGTACAGAGAGTTATTACTGGCCAAAAAACGGTGTGCAATACAGTGAATATATAGAAGTATGTCATCGAAACCCCTTAACGTTTGGTAATCTTTTTGGTGATATAGACTTTAATGTCAGGGAGAAAGATACTGGATATGTAGATGGATCATGGTCCCCAAAGGTTGATGGTGAACTGGAATGTAAAGTTCTCAAAGCAGGACAGAGCGAACCCATACATGGAGCTACATTCAAAGCAGTGAGAAAAATGGGCAGATTGTGTGTGGAGTTAGCAAGTGTGAGAATGCTTGGTATCGAAATGACTCCTTGGCCGCAAGGGGTTGATATGGGGTGCACGGAATTGCCACCTGACCCGATTGCTCCTATGTGTGAAAAATCTGTGATGATTTTCAAGGATAAGGCCAGTGGTAATACTGATAAGCCAATAGAAATTGATCCCAAGAAAGATTACAAAACTCTGATAAGGGAAATGGAAGAAAAAGGAAAAATTTTTGTAGGTTATGATAATGCTGGCTGTTTTAGCTCGTATGTCTCTGAAGCTTGTTATAACCAGGCAGGGAGTAAATCATTAGCTCCTATTCCCGTAACTTCTATGATAGTGCAATGCATTAAGGAATCGTTAGATAATTTAGTTGCAGGTAAAGGTGCACCAAATGGTGAGAGTTTTATATCTGTAGCACAGAAAAGGCTGAAAAACACTGTAACTGCTGTTTTAGTTTTAGCTTTAATACTGTTCTCTATAAAAGCCATGTCTGGTGGAGTTCAGAGGCCTCAAGAAATGTATATGTTGATCATAAAATTCGCTTTAGTGATTTACTTCACAACAGGCAGTACCATGTCTCATTATTATGGAGAATTAACTCGTCTCTCAAATGGTTTGTCAGAGATAGTGCTAAAAGCATCACCTGAAGGTAAAGGCATATGTAATTATAAAGCAGGTACAGATTATGAATATACTCGTGCAGGAAAGAGGGTATCTTACAGTTATCTTGCACCTTGGGATAGGCTTGATTGTAGAATTTTATTTTATTTAGGTGCCCCTTTAGATGGAATTGGTGGCAAAATTGGTACTGGAGGTGTTGCAACGTCAGCAGTCTTGCTTGGTGCTGCTCCTGTCTTATTAGTTGCAGGTTCGGTAATCGGTATTATTTTTGCTGGTGGACAGATTTTAATAGCTCTTGTTGCTATATTTATGGCCATTTTGCTGATGATGGTTATTTTGTGGCTGTGCTATGTATTTATTTTATCTCTAGTTGCTTTGAGTGTAATCATCATTTTATCACCTTTGTTTATCCCTATGGTTTTATTCCAACACACCAAAGGATATTTTGAAGGCTGGGTAAGAGAATTGATCACCTATAGCTTATACCCGGTTATCCTTTTTGCGTTTTTGTCTTTTATGTTTATAGCATGTGATAAAATCTATTATAAAAATTTAAATTTTGAACCGGATAAGTCATATGAAAATAACCAAGCAAAACCCTCAGCTAGTAAGAAAAAACAGTGGTTTAAATTGAGAGATGGGGAATGTGATAACAATGAAACTACTCTAGCTTGTATGATGCAAAACTACAGCTTTAAAAAGAGCACTATACTTGGTCTATTTGATTTTACATACATGGAATTTGGCAGCTCTCTCATCGGAGAATTATTAAAATTGTGTCTAGTGTTATTCCTCTTTTACCACTTTTTAAACATTCTTCCTAACATGGCTGCTGAACTTGCTGGTAACCATAGAGCAGCACTTGGCTCAGGTCAGACACCTGGACAAATGGTGGGCAAAGCTTTATCTGCTGCCAAAGCTGCTGCTGGAGGTGTTGGTCAAGCTGCTGCTGCGGCTGTCAAGAAGGCAAGAGGTATTGGTGGAGGAGGTGGAGATAGTGGTAAAGGTTCCAGCGAAAAGATTAACTAAGGTGGCGGTGATGCTAGTTAAGGTAAGTAACAGATGCTTAAACGTTTAAGTAACCAAAACTTGGGTAAGCTATGCATAAGTTTTGTGGTGCTTTTTTTATTGTCTGGATGCGGGGAAGATCACTGTATTAAGCCAGAAAATTTATCAGGTTTGCGTGAAAAACTAGATATAGTGTCAACAGAGCAAAAATGGGTTGATTCCGGTGTTAATATCTCAGATAGAATAAGAGTAACAGAGATTGATATAGTGCCTAGTAAGGTTAATTTTTGTCCTAAGCAGTATGCAGATTTTGCAATTGGGCCTGGGAGAAATGACGTTGCATTACCATTTGCACTTAAAAAAGGCGATACGATAAGCTTTAGTGTGATTGGAAGTAAAGTGTGTAAAGATAAAGAGAGTGAGACAAAAATCAGGTATTTGAAAATCGACGAAAAGTGTAGCGAGCAAGAAACGGAACATTTTGCACATGTTTTAAATCAAGAGAAATGCCAAGGTGGCGAGGATGGGATATGTCCTAATAAATATATAATAGGCGATGCGCAATGGTTGAGTGGAAGAGAGTACTGGGATTCAGATTTTTCGAAGTTAGATCAAGATGAAAGAAAAAAGGAAATTGAAAATATTATTAACTCTATAAAACAAGGAGAGAATATAGATTGCAGCAAGCTTTCAGAGAGCAGTGCAAGTAAGATAGATACGCACATTTTAAATTCACTCTGTAGACGTATATGTAAATTTTCTTCTGGTCGTAGAGGCGAGGATTGCGTGTATATTGAATATAATAATATAGAAATTGAGCTATTCAATGCTTTAAATTCTAGTGGTGAATCTGTTGTTGCTGAAATTATTAGTAACGTATTAAAGGGAAAACAGGTAAAAACTGACATTACATTTCTAAAAGTTGGTATGGATAATGAAACTCTTGAACACACTCCAGGTGGTGGTTTATGTACTAGTTGTGATCATAAGATGGAGAATGACCATCAAATACCAAGTTTAACTTTTAGTCTATGTAGCAGAAATGACAAGAGCTGCTACAATACAAATGACAAAGGTGGTTTCAACATAAGAGTGACGAAGAACCATAGTCTGGAAAATAGCTTGTATATAAGCGTCTCTGACAAACTTCCTGAGCATAAGCCTGGTGAAAACCAAGCGGATATATCTGTCGATATCAGCAAAGTTCATGACATCAAAGAAAAGTTAAAAGACAAAACAGGCACCATATATTACGGAATAAGAGACCATGGCTGCGATTACAAAAATGAAGGTCAGTTTAGCATTAACCTAACAACTAAAGAGCCACCTACAAGAACTTTTAGTGCAATATATAATTTCTTTGATGAAAAAGTGAAAACTGCATTTTTTGGTTCTAGTTATAAAGACTCTAATGCAATTCATTCTGATACTAGTCCTGTAAAGTCTCTTTACGAAAGTTTTATAAAATCAAGCAGAGCAAATACCATTAGATCCACGATAATATCGCTGTTAGTATTATACATAACCTTATATACCCTTTACTACTTTTTTGGATTAACTCATATTTCTATATATGAGTTTTTAATTATATGCGTAAAGATAGGAGTCATCGCCCAGCTATTGCAGGATAATAGCTGGGACTTTTTTTATAACAATGCATTCTCTATATTTATTAACACTCCAGAACAACTAATAAAAATAGCAAATTTTAGAGGCACTACTTCAAATGTTTTTGAGTTTCTTGATTTACCGCTCAATAGGTTCTTGTCATCGCATTCAGTATTGTTAATAGTATCTCTTATATTTTCTGGCCCTTTGGGCATTGTATCTTTTTGCTTAGTGATCTGGGGTTTAATCACAGTGAGCTTATCTATTTTTAATGCCTTATTTTCTTTTATTACATCTATAGCAATAGTTGCGTTATTGCTTTCTTTAGCACCTATTTTTATTATTTGTCTTTTATTTGCGTATACTAGGAAGATGTTTCAAAGCTGGGTTAGCAATTTAGCAAGATTTGCGATTCATCCAGTGGTCCTTTTAATTTTTATATCACTGATAAGTCAGGTTATGGATTATGTTGTGTATTCAGTATTTGATTTTGAGGTCTGCTCTACATGTATACTTAATATTAACTTAAAGATTTTTAACCCTTGTATTTTTTATGGTTATGCTTCCAAATATACACCTAATATTACCGCTATGATGGCTTTTGTTATTTTGGGACACGCTATGAAAGCTTTAGTTGAAGCTTCTTCGACAATATCTGACTCGTTGTTTGGTGCTTATGTAGCAAGCGAACCTGGAAGACAGTATCAACAAAGCTTAATGGGAACAGTAGGGTTAGATGAACAAAGCGTTCACAGAAGAGAAAGAGGAGGTGCTTCTCAACAGTCAGGTACGTCAAGACCTCAAATACCACAAGGGACTCAAAGGTCAACGCCTCATATACCACCACCAGGAAGACAGCAATGATAAGTAAAAGATCACTATTGTTGATACTGTGTCTTGCAATCACTGGTTGTAACATGGATTGTGTCGAACCTGGGTTGCAGAGCAGAAACACTAGTGTTAACGTGGATGTTCCAGTTCATAAAGCTGGTGAAGAAGTTATAATTCATTGGGTTGATTCTGGTCAAGTAATTAGTAAGGGTGAGAAAATCAAATTCACCCTCGATGGATCAGTAAATTTTTGCCCTTTTAAGGAAGACAAAAATCCAAGGAAAGTACTTGTGCAAGCTAGCTTTTGTGCTGATGGCTCAGAACCAAATTATAGTAAGGCTGCGGATATTAATAGTGTACCTAACAATTATGGTGTTAATGAAAGTAAAAACGAACTATGTGGTGGCAAAGGATTTGGCAGCAATAGACGTTATGTGGACACTGGAATTAAAGTAAATCCTGGTGACAAGTTAAGCTTCAGCTTAGTTTCCAGAAAAATAACAATTGATTACGACAATCCAGAAGGGAAAGGCATCAATTTTGATGACAATTGTTATAAAGCTGTAGAAAATGACCGTAAGGAAACTGTATATAAGAAAGCTACAGTGAGTGAAGTACATCAGGGGGGAGAGTTTTTTTGTGATGGTAAAGATGGTACAAAAAATAAAATACAATTTTTACCTCTTGATAAAACAAAAGCAAAGGAAAGCAAAGTGCTAGTTGGCAATGGGTATACCCCATATGATAATAAGGTGCTTTTTAATAAAGGTTATATTCAAGACAACGAACCATGGGTATATGGTTCACTACTTGATTTACGCCGCGCTAAAATAGGATTGAACGAGTTATGTGATGGAAAAAACTGTAGTCTTGATGAGAGAAAAAAGTACTCCTCCTATGAGCTTAACTGTTACCATCAAAATATATGCTATACTGAGAAGGGTATATATGGTTTAGGTCAAGCAGGAGAACGGAACTGTGTCTCCTCTATAAGGTATAAGAAGTACGATAAAGGAAATAAATGTGATATGTATTCTTATCTAGAAAAAATGGAAGGGAATGTTAAAGCAGGTAGTTTTACTGAAGATGATAAATCTTGGGCTGAAGCGCTTGTTGCAAAAATTGGCAAGCCTGATGATCAAGATACTGCTAAAGGCATTCAATGTCTTCCAAAGAAAGAGGGTGCAAAAGGGGATAATATGTGTTCGCAAATTGGCGGTAACAATAAATTCGAGGATTTTTCTCTGGAATTGAACAATGATTATCCAGTAAATGACGAGGTAACGCCCGGTAGTAGTGTGATGCTCGCTATCGCAGATTATGGTCATTATTACTATAATAGAGGAGGGTACCATGTTAAAGTGACTAGATCATGTGAATATATTAATGGCGAAAAATTATATGTATATTTAGGTGATGAGCCACCTAAAGATTTGCATGGTGTGGGAACTAATGATTTTAAAGTGGTAGGAGTGAGAGAAAGAGTAGACGGAAAAGATGAGTACACCATATTAGATGTAATAAGCGGAAAACACTTTCAGAACGAAGAATCTAAGAAGATATATTTTGGTATCGATGTAAGCAACGTAAAGAGAGATGACATTACGGACAAAAATGGCAAATATTATGAAAATAATAAGTACACAGTAACTTTATTTGTTAAAAGAAAAATTAATGATTTTATTTCATCGAATGTAAACGGGGTATTTAAACTTATAAAAGAAGAAGTAATTGGGGACAGCGTTAAAGATTCATACAAAGGATATGCAAGAGGTCTTCTTCAAGGGGTAAGAGCTTTGCTTACTCTATACGTTATATTTACTGTCGTTGGCTATATGCTTGGAACAATACAGCTAAGTAAATTTGATTTCATTGTAAGAATGTTCAAGATAGCATTTATAGCTTTTGCCTTTAGCGATAGAAGCTGGGAACTTTTTGGTACAGCTTTATCCAGACTTTTTATAGATGGTAGCATTTATTTAGTTGATAGTTTTTCTGGCTATGTAGGAGAAGGGGAGAGAAAATTTGCATTCTTAGACTTGACAGCAGGAGTATTATTCACAGCAGAAACTTGGCTAAAGTTTTTATCGTTGATGCTTTCTGGTCCTTTTGGCTTGATTGCATTTTGGGCAATACTCTGCGCTACTTATGCGTTTTTAAAATGCATTATTAGTGCTACATTGAAATATGTAATATCTACTGTTCTAGTAGCGTTTTTACTGTCATTAACACCTTTATTTATCGTATTTATTCTATTTCAAAAGACTAAACCCTTGTTTGATAACTGGATAAAAACGCTGGCTCACGTTGCAGTACAACCAGTCATTCTATTTTCATCCCTGTCCCTCTTAAACCAATTGATGTATTCAGTTTTATACAATCTCACGAATTTTTCTGCATGCTATCAATGTTTAATTAGTATCAATTTCTTATCATATGATTTCTGTCTCATGAAATCAATACTACCTCTTGGATATGGCCCTAGCACTAGCGTTGATGTTGCACTCAGTACCGGAGAAAGAACTGGCGGGCACTTTGCAGCATTACCTATAGATCTAGTCCAGGCACTAATATACTTCATTATTGCCAAAGCAATGGAAGCTTTCGTTGATGTATCAGAAGCTATGGCACAAGCAATATTCGGTTCTGGTTGGGGAGTTGCTGGCAGTGTTGGTCAAGTTGCCACAAGCGCATCACAATCTATACTGTCGGCTGTTGGCTTTGATAATATGACCCAAGGTATGATACAGAACATTAGGCAACAAGTGGGTAAAGATCGGACGGAAGTTGACGTGAAGGATAATTCCATGAGCCCTAAATCTGAAATACCAGAACAATCAGGTAAGCAAGAAGGTCCTGATAAAAAGGAGAGGGGGAGCTCTAAACCTGAAGCACCAAAACAATCAGGTCAGCAAAAAAATCCTGATGAAACAATAAGAAGTGATCCTAGTGATAAAGCTAAAAACAAGGAAGGAAATGGAGAGAAGTAAGATATGAATGATGTTATGGAGTAACTAATTAAAAAGATATTTTAAGTAAAGTTTTAGAAATTTATTCTGTATTTGGAAAAAGTTTAGATATGCAATCACGCTTAGGCAAATGTTGGTTTAGGGTATTACTTCTTGCAGCTTATGTGCTGATCACAGGTTGTAGTAAGAACGATATGCCTTTTCCAAGGTGCATATCTGCTGACTATTTTGGTCCTAAACCTATTGCAGTAAGCGCTCATTTTTCAAGCGATCATGATGCTTTTATTCCAGAAGGTGAAGATGAAAGCGTTATTGATCCTGACACTGGTGAAATTAATTATGGTTTTCACCATAATCAAGTGGTGAAGTGGGAGGATACCGGACTCGAAACCAATGGAGATAGCTTAATAGTGCGAGTAAATGGTGCATGGACATCTTGGAGTAATAATAACAAGAAGGAACCTAAAAAAGGCGGTTATACCTTACAAAGCTTGGAGCAGTTAAAATATGCAACTAAATTTGAAGGTAAACAAAGTGATAATAGTTTACCTAATTTTCACTTTGTTTGTAATGATTATAAACCTAGCATACAAAAATTTTCAAGTAAGTCTGGTACAAGTTGCACTGTAAATTGCAGGTGCATTAATGAAGATGATAGCGCAAATACAGTATCACGTGGTGCTCCATGTTGGTTTACCAATGGTCATGGTGCTTATCTTTTGTTTCAAACGGGGAAAGATGATCCTAACGAAAATCTAAAGTTAATGCGCGATCCTCAATATCCTACTGTACATCTAGGTTACAACTCCGTGGCAGAAAATGGGAGCGGTCTTTTTACTTTAGACAGAGATAGCACTAAATTAAAGGACAGAAATTGTGACCCAGTGAAATTAAAAAAGGGATGGAAAATATATGTAAAAATATTAGATAGATATTACTTAGATAATGCAGGTGGCTACTCTTTTGAGTTCTTAAGTGGAGTGCGGCAACCGAGTGGGGTTGAGTTTTTTGATTATATTTATAACTATCTAAAATGTGTATTATTGATTAACGAAAATTGCAAAGAACATTTTAATAGCAATGATCCTGCAGTTGCACAAGCTATGTTCGAAAATATAGCTGAAAGAAGTACGAGCTTTCACAATTTTGTTCTTTCCTTGCTTGTTCTATTTGTAATGATTTCATCGCTTCTTTATCTTTTTGGCATGATACAAGAAACTAAGCATGATATGCTCATCAGAATGATGAAAATCACTCTAGTAATAGTGCTTATATCTCCTGGAAGTTTTAGATTTTTCTATGATCATTTTCTCGTTTTATTCGTTAAAGGTCTTGAACAATTGATAAGTATAATTACTAATTTTGCTTCCAACATGAACACCGGAAGTATTGCTCAAGGAGATGAAGCTAAGTTGTTTAGCTTCATGGATGACATGTTCAATAAGTTTTTTGCTTATTCTGTTTGGAAAAAGTTTGCAGCGTTTTTACATTACCAAATGTGGGCAAGCCTTCTTATGATACCGGCAATTTTCATAGGGATTGTGCTATACTTCTTGCTGTGCTTATATGCTTACATAATATTTCTCTCTGGTTTTATGGGTATAGCTTTTCTTATAGCCATTATGCCACTGTTTCTAATTTCTATTTTATTTTCACCGCTGAAAAGTCTATTTGAAGGTTGGATAAAATTCTGCATCAGCTTTTGTTTACAGTCGATTATGATATTTGCTCTCTTGTCACTACTGGCTTCCATTATAATGAATACCTTTTATAGGCAGTTAGGTTTTACTGTATGCTACAATAAATGGTTTGAGGTAAGGTTATGTGCTCCAAAATGGGTGTTTGGTGGTTTTTGTATCGTTGATAAGCAGTACTTTGGTTGGACCCCAGGGCAAATTTTCGTACCTTATACTCTTGGAGAAGCTTCTCCGCTGAACGTAGATAAAAACATAGAAGGTATAGAAAAGATAAGCAGAGAAGGTGGTACAATAAAATTTACTGGAGGCGCTGGATATATCCCGCTTCCACCGGATTACCCTAAAGATAAAAATGGTGAACATATAAAAGGGTTTCGTTATATAGATTATCCTTTCTTTAATCCAATGCCTGGAACTAAAGATAATCCAGCAGACCACTATATTGCAGAAAGTGATATGGTAGTTAGTAATGGCTGCAGTGCAAAAGATCTAGTACGCATAACAAATAGTTTATCCCATGCATCAGAGAGGGCTGACATTGTATTACTGATCAACAATATAGAGAAAAGGATGGGTGATGTTAGTGAAATAATAAAACGCTACTGTCAAGATATAAATAAATGCAATAGTTATAGGGAAATAATTAATGAAATAAGATCTTTAGTGCGGAGTGCGGTAGAAAAACAAGGTTGTAGAATACTGAAACTTCATGATTTATATAAGGATCCCAACAGTGAATACTGTCAGAAATGTAAAGATTGTGAGGATTGCAAAAATTATCAAGAAAATAGCGATTACCAAAGGGTGCAAGACATACAGAGAGGTTATTTAATCAATGCAGGGGAAATCTTTATACTATTCTTGCTTTCATTTTTAATGTTCTCTTTACGCGAGTTCGTACAACAAATGGGCTCAAGTATCGCTGGTGGTGGATTCAGCGTTTACAATATATCTAGTATGTATCAGGCATCGCCTTTGACTGGCATAATGGAAGAATTCAAACAGCAGTGGCAAAATTTTGCTGGTAGAGGACTTGAGTCTTTAGGCAGTTGGGCTACTCATTTACCGGATAGATTAGCCGGAGGTGCAGCTAATCTGCTGGGGAGAGTACCAAGAGTTGGAGGAGTGCTGAAATACGCTATTGATGTGCCACGTAAATTTGTAGGTGCTACTATTGAAGCAACAAAATTTGCAACATCACCTAAAAATGACGTTGATAAACTTGAGGAAAAGATCTACAGGGCATTTGGAGTTGATAAAGAAGATAT
Organism: Ceratoteleas bidentatus; assembly: GCA_022817645.1. Classification (NCBI taxonomy): domain Eukaryota; kingdom Metazoa; phylum Arthropoda; class Insecta; order Hymenoptera; family Scelionidae; genus Ceratoteleas; species Ceratoteleas bidentatus. The sequence continues at coordinate 951 of JABFPB010002938.1, read as the reverse complement.
TGCGCATAGAAGAATTGATAGATATTTAGAATATTACAAAGGGTATGTAGGATCACATTTGGGCTACACAATAGAAGATGCTATGAAGTTTACTTGGAAGCATGGCCTTGATTCTATAGGAGTTAGCCGCCGTACAGGAGAAAAAGATGGTTATCCAGATAACTTACTTTGTAGAGCAAAAATACAGAGAGAAGATTTCTTAAAAAGGCTTCATGATTACACCATAGGACGCAAGAGAGAACCAGAAAAAGACAAGCTTGATCAACCACCAGGAGAAGATAAGTCTGATCAGGTAGTACGAAAACTAGGCACAGAACAAGAAGACGAGCCTAATCGACTACGAGGGGGAGGTAAGTCTAATCAGCCAAATGAACTAGCACGAGTATTAGACACAAGACCAAAAGGTTCAGATGAAATTGATGATTTTGGATCTGCTTTTGAAGGTATGGAAAAACGTGCTGAAAGAGAAGGCAGAAGAAATCAAGATAAAGTTTACAACCTCTCACCACTTTTTGAAATGAACACTCCAGAAGCTGTAGAAAAACGTGCTGAAAGAGCTAGAAGAAAAGAAGAAAGAGATCGAAAAGACGAAGTTTATAATCTTAAGCCTTTATTTAAAGAACCAAAAAATCCAGAAGAGTACGTTAAGGCACTTTTTGAAATGAATACCCAGGAAGCTATAAAAAAACGTGCTGAAAGAGAGGAAAAAAGAAATCGAGAAGACAGTAAAAGGAAATTACCGGAACCAATGAGGAAACCAGATGCAAAAGGAGATGAGAAGAGGATTGAAGATGAAGACTAATAAAAATTTCAAAGGCCTTGATTATTATAAATTGCAGCAAGATGATGATGGCAGTATAAAATTAAATAATTATGATGACGTTTTAAATGTGCGTAGGGCGAGAGTAGATCTACTATTAGACAACACACCAGACAACAATATCGACCTCA
>JABFPB010002937.1:0-18516 GCA_022817645.1 Ceratoteleas bidentatus | reverse complement strand
TTCGCGGTATTTAACACCGTGGCGTAGTTGAGCCAACTACATTTCAGTAGAATCAACTAACTTTTTTCTCAGTGTACCAATGCGCACACGGCTGGGTTTTGAGGAAACATGATGACAATATCGAGAGTGATTGATGGGTCAACTAGAGTATGTGTCAAAAGCTTCAATGAAATATTTACCTGTAGATTTATAGTCCCTAAATACTCTGTATTTGCCCTGTTATACTTTGTTATATTTTGTATAACAATATATACTTGTTATATTTTTACATTATTTTGTGTTGTTTTTATGTACATTAGACATTTATCACCTTATCATGCGGTGAGGCTCATTTGCGCTTATGAGGATATCGTATTTGCGCTTATGAAAACCAGCGTGAGAATTAATTTATTCAAAATAATGTAGCCCCAATCATCTTAAAAAAGTATGTTCTCAAAGTACGTGTTTTCGTCTCTCTAAACAGGGAAGAAAACACGTGCTTTCGGTGCACGTGAGAAAAAAATATTATTATTCCATTCAGATAAAACGGTTTACTAGAACTAAATACATTTTTGTCACTTCATAATTTCCTATTATAATTTTAACTCTCTGAATTTGTCAAAAACACGAGAAGCTAACTTGTAATGAAAGCTCAATGAAAAAATAGCATGCAAATTAGAATTAAATGTTAACGCTGAAATAACATTGACATGTAAAACAACACGATCTCTAAAGATAACCCTGTAATTGCAAATTACATCTTCTAGCGTTGATTAAATATTGATTAACTTTAGTGTTAACTTCATAACGTAAAATGAACACTGCGACAATGTCAATTTTACATTGCTATATTAATGTCGATTTCAACCTTTACATTGCAGTCGTTAATAACGTTTACCCGAGGACAAATGCTGTGAAATAATGATAAGAAATTGATAAAGTTTTGATCATTTTTGGTTGTAAACTAATCGCACCGTGATTTGAAAACTTAATCGAACATTTGGGTCTTATTTGGTCTGATTAATAAAGTTTTTCTTAATATTAAACAACATTTTTTTAGTTGCGCCGGTGTACGTGTCCCTAATTACAATATTTCCTAGCGCGGTCATGCAAATCTCCGGCGGTTTAGACGTTCATGCGATATCCGTTCGAATCGAGACTTCACCGAAGTCTCGCAGTACATTTTCGGTGTAATGAATCCGAAAGGCAGAGATAAATCTTGGGCGCCGCGAAAATTTTCAATTTTAATACAACTTTAATCCTAAATCAATTTCGTCGACTATAAATCTTGTGCATCGCGAGTTATCGATTGGTTGCGTTGAAGAATTAATTCCCGTAAATGGCGATGAAAAAGTAGGCGCCCATTTTCGAACAGAGCTTGGCTGAGAAATTGCGTGGCACAATGAAAAATGAACGAGCCGCATTGTCAAGGAATCGGGCTGCGCAATTTGACAAAGCCGCAAGAAAAATGATCCGGATGCAAAATTGTAGCGCGTAATTCCAACGGAATCATACTATTCCGACAGATGTGTTAATTATCGAACAACAGACTCATTCCGGGATAGTTTATTCGTAGGAAATGGCTAGACTCCAGATTCTTTCATTTTTCGACGTTTTCATCGATTCTATCAATAATTATTTATATATAAAAATATCATTCGAGGTATTTAGATTTAAAGGTAATACGAAATTCTCGCTTTCGTAAAAGAGAACTTCTAGCTCTGATGTGATACTAACTGTTCTCTGTGTTATTAGTTATTAGTGATATTAGTGATAGTTGTTAGAATCCTATTTTTTTATATATTTGTTTATACATACCTATGTACCGTTCTAGGATTAATGGTACAAACTATTTTTAAATAAAAAGATGACAATGAAAATCGTATCTAGCTGACATTTATCTGATTCAAACTATTTTCTAAAAACAATCTAAACGCAATCTAAAACCAAATATATCCTTTTGAAGTAGATATACAAATTATAACAAATTCAACTATATATATTTCTGCTTAGACATTATTCTTAAGTAATAGAAACGTGTAATCGTGTTTTTCCAACAAAGACGTACAAAACGTTAATAAAAAGACGTTGTATAAAACACAGCATTAACCGCCCCCGCTTATCGATAAATTAAACACCGGTCGGAGATTGTCGTTACAATTAATGTCGGCGATAAATTGAGCTTTTAAAATATTACAGCTTGCGAGTAAATCCGCGCCGTTGCCTGTGCACAGATCCGGTCGCGCGCCCATGTACGACATTTAATTTGTAGGTTAATCGGCCTAATTAATTTTCGGGTTCCGATGCCGCCCTGTTCCGCCCGACAACGTGTCTTCCGCATTGCATTGCGATAAATAATCGAATGCGAAAAGTTAAAGAGCTCCATTATTCCTCGATGAACCTTATACATGCGTTCGTATTGTTGGCCAAAGATGTCGCTTCGGTCGCGAAAATTTTACAATCAATTTATGGCCAGTCGATTTTCTCGGGACGAGATTGGTAATCAAATTAGTTACACTCGTTGAAATTAAAAAAACTGTCCGATTAAGCCTGAAAAGAAATTGCGACACGGAAATTCGCGTGAATCATTCGTGCATTCGAATAAAACGAGGCGGTCGGGCGCAAAGCACTTGTTCACTGTTTATTTCAAGATCACTCCATTTACAATGACTTTTGTTTTTTACATGATAGTGTCGGTGGCGCGCTTTATATATGTACCTGGGCAGTGCGAAACTCGTGCATAGAATAACGATATTTCCAGGAAAATTAAGTTATGCATTTACAATGAATTTGAAAATTCATTTGCGCCGATGCATCCGAATATTTATAACAGTCCCCGCGCAGATAGGTAGTAACGTTTCATTAAATTAACGAATGCGCACATTTTGGTCGTACACATCATGCTTGCAACAGCGCTGGCTATTTATCGTTCCACTTCTTTCGCGGTTTGAAATAATTGTGAAAACGTCAATGACTTACTTGTTTAATGGAGAATATTGTTTGTTAAAGCGTGTATCCTTTTTTTCTATACAATGTTCACAGGTTGCATGTTAAATAAACAAATTTAAAAAATGTAAAATTACTAATTGAATAATCGATATTTTATCCCAAAATAAAAAATATGATTTGTGTTTTGTGTTAAGATTTTGGATATGTTGAATTAAGATTCAGAAGTATTTACATTAACTATTGTTGAGAAATGCTGAAATATTGTTGAAATATTGCATGGAGATAATTTTTTTTTGTATTTTGTGTTCATTCTTCTAGACAGTAACTTTCTAATTAAATTTTAGTGTAATTTAATAATAATACGGTTTCATGTTAATTTGATAATTGCTCAAGACTAAATCTCATACACAATGTTTGTAATTTACTACAAGAATTTTAGACTGTAAAATCCTTGTTTTCCTGCTTCATGACCTTAAAAATTAACATTAACGCTACGTTTGGTTCTGCTTCCAGATTCCTCTCCATTTGCACGAATTTAGCAGATGTAATTAAACCTTTGCATTACCAAAAATTGCGTGCAAATTAAGCCACTCGCAAATTGTTCGATCGCGCTATTGCATAAGCTCGCTTGGTTTTATATATATTAAATTATGCCGAATCGTGATTGCGACTGAAACGTCATCCCGTTCGTTTCCATTAGACGAAACAAGCCGACGCCGCGAAGCATTTCTTGAACGAAAACTCTTCTCTTTTATTTCACCCAAACCTCCTGCCCGGGCTTTTTTATTTTTCGCAGCATGTTCTTTTTTCATTTCATCATATCGTTTTTGGTAACATTTAAGAGTTAAAAAACTTGATATTAAAAAGTTGAATCAAACTATCGCCAAGAGAAATAACATTCTCACAAGTGAATGAAAAAAATGGCAAAAATACATTTCCACCGGCGAGACCGAATTGGCACGTCTTCGACGAGATTCGTGCCAAAGAATCGTCAAAGAATCCGATGCCGATCTGAACGATTACAGAGCGCATCCACTCACTTCCTCCGTGCGTAAGGAATTTCCCGATTGGAATATCCGGCATTTCAATCGCTTAGCGAAATAACGGGGCGCTGCACAATATTTTCAATTAGACGTCTTTTTTGCTTCTGTAGAGACTTATTCGCAAGCTTCATGAATCACTACTGACACAGTGATTTCGATTAAATGAAACTGTTGGGAAAAATAAATTTATGAATCGTCCATTTAAAATCAGTTTCTAATTAGTAATATTTATGGGAAGATTATTCATATCTTCTTCGAAGGAATGGAAGTATTAAATTCTGATTGAATTCTTCCGAAAAATATAGTTATATAATTCTATAGTATGTGTAAATTAATTGTCTTTGTATCGAAATACATTTCACAATGTGTTATTGTATAATTATATAATTACAATAGAGATTAAAAGTAGTAACAAAACAGTGACAATAGCATTATAAACTGCAGAAATGTCATAATCGCTATAAAGAATATGGAGTGTAATCGTGATCTTTAAAGGCATAAGAATTAAGTTCGTTGAACCACGATTCATTATAAAGGATTGCCCGTGTTAAAGATTCCTACGAATTCTAATCTTTAAAAAAAGATAGGAATCCTTTATAATTGTGAAACGAAAATTTACAAGAGAATTCAAAGAAAATAGTACAAATATAACATTGAAATTCATTGTACATTTCTAATTGACAGAAATATTTAGTGTATTGAATGAAATTTCTGTAGAAAAATCTTAGAAATCGATAGGAAATGTTTAATGCAATGATTTCATAACTTACTTTAAAGCCGCGCTGACACACTTTTTTCCATTGCATGTGTTTTATGTTGATATACATATTGAAATATGTATATCAACATATTTCAATAAAAGAATGCACTTTCAATGTCATCATTTTCACCTTTTAAAATAAAGTATTAAAAATCGTTTCATAGTTTCTTAATTCATAGTTTCTTAACGTTGAATTATGCTCACCCAGATTTTTTGTAAAAAATAATTCCCCTTTGCTTGGCATTTAAAACGTTTTCCACGTTGAAGTACTACTAACGTCTTCATTTCAGAGAATATACATTACAATTCATCTGAGCTCAGAAAAAGCTAGAAACTGACTTCGCCTACCAAACTATATTCGCAATCCGTAAATCTTCACAATTATACTTTTCCTCGCACACCCAAAGTTTCTTTAACATAACATTGCCGACGGAAACATTTTCTTGCGGTTTTTATGAAATCATTTGCAAATACTTGCACAATCAGCATAACGTCACAAAACAGACACTCTACAATCCCAATGTTTACTATAATTTTTCTTTGAACATAATCTGAACGGCTATCCTAGAATTACTTCAGTTCGCTTTAACTCAAACTTAATTCCAATGCATTATACACTTAAAGCAAACTTCTTAAATTACACAGCGGTTTAACGATGTTGACAAAGAATTACAGCACCACATTTTCCTCACTGTTGACCCTAACTTCGTCTCTGACCAACCTCCTGTTGTCCGAACAAATGCGCAAATTCATTCGGACCATTCATTGGAACGCGATTAAAAAAGGCCGTACAAATAATTGAAGGGATTGAAAGCATTTGAGCAATGTCGAGGTCACGTCTAGCACGCCCTCGTAAACGTGGAGTTGGGTAGTAAAGCTCTCGGTTGAACGTTGTTACGCAATTAGTACTCTCCGAGATTCGCTCGAGAGCTTTGGAATCTCGAACTGCTGCGGCGCTCATCTCCATCCCCCTTTATATCTCTTATCCGCGCGTCCCATTCGCCTTATGTCTTGGCCTCTCGTTCTTCCGATTGAATAATACGAACAATAGTTTGCCTCTGTTTGCATATCCTGCTACTTGTTTTACACCGCCCGGCAGAGCTTCGGAAAAGCGACGCGCCACTGTTGCATGCGAAATGCGGAATCTGCTCAAACGCTGTTACGCCAAAAAGCACAAAACAACGGTTTCCCACAAACGGTCAAAGCACGACTGAAAGGAGCTAATGAATTCGCGCGAGATCCAAACCAAAGAGACCGTTTTCGAGAACAAAAGATGCACTTACAAATAATCGGATGTTTTGAAAACAATGATTAACAGAATTAAGTAACACTTAAGGAACCAGATGTTGAAGACCATTGAACGAATAAGGACATTTAAGCTGACATTTGAAAATTAGTACAATCTGAGTTAACCCACTGTTTTTCTTGTCAAGTAAATGCATCAGGAAACCTTACACTTTCCAAATAGAGAATTAGCGTAATCCAGCTGTGTAAGGTTAAACTCGATCAAACATAATGAATTTTGTTGATCGACTGCCAGGTCAGCTGAAAATCACTTCGTTGTGAATCTACTCTGACAACAATATTCCGAACTGAAGTCAGACAAATGAAACGTATGCTGTTGAACTCTATCCGTTCGGTCCAAGTTAATTATATAAAACGCGTGAATAATTAACTATTGTCCTATTTCCATAAATATCGACTTCTTGTCGACAATTTAACATCGCGTCATCTTTCCAGTTGTCCTTTTTTCGTTCCTTTTTTCCACTCGTTCGTCGATACTCCGGAAAACTTGACATTCCGAACCTTCTTAACCAACATTAATACAAATATTGCAAAATACCGAAGGTTCATCCATCGACCCAAATGTTGGAAATCGTAATTTGCAAATACCACAACTCCCCTTTAGCTTAGATCCATGAATCATGCTCCTCTAAATAATTGAATTACAACCGCCAAAGATTTCCATCAGCGCCACCTGAGAGCCACTTTGACCCTAGTCAAAGATACACTCGTGGGGCAACCATCGTCACGTTAAATAGCTCCTGTGCGTAATCACGCTGGTTGTCCATAATGTGACGTGCGTTTGTGCAAACAAGCTGATAATGCGATGGCTATGCAACAGGGATCGCTTGGCGCCTGATATTTTTCATTCCGACGCTTAATACGCAGCTAATTAAACTGATTACGGTCCCATTATGAAGCACCTGCGGTGTCGGGAAACCCGGTCCGATAAGGTCCGACGTCTATTTCAGAAGTGATAAGCCGCTGTGCCGGATTTCGTGTGTCACTTGATAAGTCAAAGCAGTCGCGCCGATGACGCTTCCGGAGAAATATATGGTAACTGGACCAGTTGTTATGGCTCGATAACGAAGGAATAGGAAATGATGCGTTAAAACATGTATCGGATTGTCCAAGTTTAGTTATAGAGGAATTAAGAATCCAAGAGACTGAATATACTATAACTGATTTTCAGAAGTTAATGACAAGTATTGACTTTAGGACTTTATGAATACATTTTGTCTTGATATTATTCCGATAAAAACGAGTGACTTCGGTGCCTCTAAATAGTTTCAGTGTAGGTTCGTTCACTTTTTAATTCAACAAACAACATAATATGTAAAATAAACCGTCGACACTGTTTATTTTACATATTAGTGGATACATAATTGAATTATATATCCACTCATAAAGTACACTGGCCTTTCAAAGATGCAAGCTTCTTTCATGCTGGTTGGCTATATTTTATTCACATCAATGCGAATGCACATAGGGCTACATAGACGTAAAGTCATTGAAGCCGACAAGACCGACAATCTCTGAATAGTGTTCTTATGTACAAAGAAAAATATTCGTTGAATTCACTCATGGCAATATTAAATAATTTATAACATGTAGGTTAATAATGAATTATAATTAACTCAGTTCTATGAAATCGCCGAATCGATAAGTTACATCTGAAAACAGTAAACAACGATGTGAGGTATTAATAATTAATGATAATGAACAAGCTAATAACGAATATGCCTCATTGTTACGAATATTCTCTTTACCAAAAAACATTTTGAATCGTACAATACTTAATTATGCAATAGATTACGTTGTAATTTTAAAAATATCTTATAAAGTATCAGGAATATTTCTAACGAAAATTATAGTATTATTTAGATTTCAGAAGTTTCCGAAATAGTATCACTGGGACGTCAACTATTAAATTAATATACTAAATAATAAAGTATCGGTTAGATCTTTTTTCTATTCATTTTTAAATCCAAAAATTACAATACAAAATTTGAAATTGTTATTGCAATGCATAAATGTTATACATATTTTTAAAGAAGTTTGTCAAAACTGGCAAAAGAATTCGTGCACATAATTATCCAATAGGAAGTAGCCTGAGGTGGCTAAATGGCCACATATCTCGTGTATTAATATGATATTTTGACATCCTTGATGTAGATCAGTACTGGGTCGCACCCTACGGCATCCAATAAAAATACCAGCAAATACCAACGACCAAATTCTCTAGCCAATAAAGTCAGTGAATGTGAAAACGGCTAATTGCGCTATTATCTTACAGAAGAACGACCCATTAAAATGTATCACAACATATCACAATAATGTATCATAGCGGTCTACTTCAATGTATCAAAACAGCTCTTGATAAAATTCAGAATTTTTAATTTACGAAATTTATAAGTTAAGACAAATATAAGAAATAATTCAAATATCATTGAATGTTAACCTTTTAACCCCAGAACCATATTCTATTTTTTTTTAATTTTCACATTTTTTAGTTTATAATTTACAATTTGTAATGATTATTCGTTATATTACTTTTATAAGCTATCGATCTGACTCGTTTCACCCTTTTCTAGCTTCAATAGCTAAATTCAACTAAAAAGATAACTAAAAAGAATGTATGCGATATATGATTCTTTTTAAGGAAAATCTGAGATTTCAAATGTTGCAATATTGTAACATCCGTAGTTAAAGGGTTAAATGCATAGGAAAATTGCCGGATTTCTGACCCGTGTTTGATAAACAAATATCAGAAGATTCTTTAATTATCGCATTTTACCTTAACTTTGAGATTATGTAAGAAGGTTTTGAACAGAGTAAAAACAGTGTTTATGATTGGTCAACAAATCAAAGGACTCCGGCCAAATAAAAAAATAAATGTCAAAAGACACTACTGTCTCTTATCAGGAGTGAACACATTTTTTCACCATGATAAACTATCATAAAAACACGGTGAAAATTATGTATGGTTATACCGATGTATAGGCCGCATAAAACTGAACAAAGTTTGTAAAGTTGCATCAAATTTGGTTTATCCGAGCCGAGATATTGATTTTATTTGTGTGATTCAAAACCGTCCCTTATAATCCCAGAGTCTCACTATAATTAGCTTTTTCATCAATATTAAATAATTTCCCAATAATTCCTGACAAACTGTTTTTGGAGCGAAATAGCCAATTCAAACTTGCCTTCACTTTCGACATGACTTTAAATTGCAAACACACTGAAATGTTTGATATAAGTTCTGAAAATAAATTCTTACTGTAATAATTTATGTGGAAATAATCTCATAAAATGATACTGAACTGTATATATATTTATAATGTTACAGATTTTGGTTGGCGCCAACTATCGCGTTTAGTCATGATTATTTTCTTCAATTATAATTATTGCATACCCAGTTAGAAATTAGTTTCCACTTCGAAACAATTATTATCATTACTGATAGCCGAGAATTTTACAGGATTTCAAGCATGCATATGTTTGTGGTAATAGACCGGTAGGACTTATCAGCCACAACGTACTTAGGTCTACAGATCCATTGTACACTGCCGGGTGGTTGGGTTAACATAGTCTCAGTCCTGTGTTCTTGTTCAGAGCTTCCTAGCTGATTGCTTTAATTTTCGCTTTAAACTCTGGGTTTACTTTCGCCATCGCCAAATTTGTAACCTTTTCCAAGCTAATCCTGAGTAAGAATATTTGTTACAATTAGGTCAGTTAAACCAAGTCTGAAAACTCATAAACTTTCCTAAATAATTTTCACCAATATATATTAATATAATAATTTTCAGAGGGAGATTATGAAGCTTCCTTTTTAATATTTAAACAAAGAAAACAATTTAATCTCACATACAAGTCCTTAATGTGGTTTAATCCAATAAGTACCAAAATGGCATAAGCAGCAATGAGCCAAGGTAGTAAACTATGCGAAAATTTCAGGACAGATCAAAATGATACAATATTTTAAAATTAACACAACACGGTTAGTATTTCAGAATAAGGATGCGTTTACAGAAGAATGGAATAAGGTATCTGTTTCACGTAACCTTGCATGAAAAAAGTTAGTATGGCAAAATTATGGCACGAAGCTGGCAAACCACCGCCAGGCAAATTTCAGGCAAAGGTCGGGCAATAAGATGGCAATGATATGTCAGAGAGAACGGCGACAATGCTGAATTATGATCATGAGCCATACTTTCGTGAGCCTTGAGCCATATTTTCGCCATACTGCCATAAATGTGCGGTTATCGTATATATTAATTTGTATTAACTGATACTATTCCCAGCTAGCCCGCGAATATTAGAGGTTAGCTTAGTAATAATAATAATTTCAAGGCTAAAAGATTTCACAGGATTTTTGCCGTGTTTAAAGAAGATTAATTTACATATAGGTGCAGAAAAATAAAATAAAATACAGGATTAACCTACATACTAAATTCACATATCCAAAAAAATAAAACCCTAAATTAAATATAGTTTACAAACATCCAAATCTCATTTGAACTTCCAAATCTCAATGATTACCCTTATCAGTCTACCTTAGAGCAGTCTCCACCTGCAATCCCACCTGAAAACCGCCAAATCATCGGTCAACCAATCTGAAGTTATCCCTTGCCATAAATCAGCCAGCGTCAATCTCTTCACATCGGCGCAAACGCCTGGCATAGCGGCATTGGTCGGCAATCAACTTGCGCCCGCATTAGCCGACGCGGAATAACACGGGCAGCTTAATTTTGTTTTCCAATCTAAACTTTGGCGGCATCGGCATTCATAAAGCGCGTAATATCGGCCCCTTTTTCGCGGCGCCCCCGCCTAATCCCGTTATTCCGGCGAAGCCATCGAGTGGTGCGGAAAATGCCCCGGCCTTTGCCTCGGCGCCGGTGATGCGCAGCCGCGCGCGGCTCGGATAAGGATTTCATTTCTCCGGAGAGTTTCATTAAACGGTAATTAAGTTCGTATACGCTGCGGCGGAAAGCCCCGCGGCCCCTAAGACGCCACTTCTTGCGGACTATCATTATAAACCGATGCATCTTAATCGCCCCTGCTCGGCCGAGAGTGGCTCCCCGTCGCCATTCGGGAATGCTTTTTCTTGACTTCGCTGACTGCCGATTTATTACGACGGGGATTAGATTAGTCTGTTTATCAGAGTGTACTACTTTCGCCATCTTCCGCGGCTTTGCCGGGCGCCTCGCGAGAACGGATAATCTCATTTAATTGACTCAAAGTGTGGCCTTTGTGCGCTTACACTCGCGGCCCTGTCTGCGCTGCCGCTGCTGCCTTTGATTAACCTTTTAATTATCGGGACCGTCAAAGGCGCCGTCACGCGCGACAACGAATAATCCAAGAACGAAGCCGCGACGGGCGCAATCGCTTTTTATAATGACGAGGCATTAACTACGCGCGAGCGTCGTTTAATCTAATTTCGCGTTAATCTTGAGGAGCCAGTCGGCGCGAGTCAAATGAGATGAATTAGAGCCGAATTAATGATGGAGTGGTGACGTTTTTCGAGAGATGGCTTGGACAGATCATTTTGAAAGAGTTAGGTTACGATGAAATCATTTGAACTCGAGAAGAGTAAAGCGTGCATGCAGGAAAATATTTAGGTTAAATCAACCAAATAATTGTGTTATTATTTGGTCAACAAAAGAATTTGGTTGATTCTGCCAAACATTTTGTTGAGGGTTTCGTTACAAACGTCAAGTTCTAAAAGTTTCGAGGAACTTATCGTTTGTCCTTCTCTTTGCAATGAATTAGAAGGAGATACACTTTTTAGTTTTAAGGTTAGGTGTCGGCATTGCAATTCTTCGGCGTATCACGTCTGACAATGCACATGCGCGGCATTTAGTATCACCAAAATGATTTTGTAAAAACAACCAAATAGATTTGAACAAATGTATTAATTTGATTTAACTCGGATAGTTCCCTGCGTGTGGAATGTTGGATTTCGATAGAAATCCGGGAGACGATTTTCCGAAACGACAATTGTGATAGAACGAGGCAAGGTTCGTCTAGGTTTCATTGATTATAATTATTGTGATTATGATTATTATAATTTATTATTATAAATAAATAAATAAACAATGACGTTTAAACATAGTTCGTAAAAACTCGTTTCTGTTACATTGATCATTCTTTCTGGAGATATGAAAATAAAGCAGGATATCGAACTGAATCTGATTTCAGTAGAAATTAATTACGAGCCGGTAAATCGGGATCAGATCATGTTTGTTTACGTCGACGTTTATGAGGGGAGTAAAGGTTACATGTCCACCTAAGTGTGAGTTTAATTGAAACTCGATGTATCAACGCTGCAATTGAATACACATAATTATTAAATGTAGTAGCATTTGTCAGATATCTAAGAAGGAATAATACACATGTCAAAATAGAATCTATAATTGTATAATATGGATTCTATAATTTATTACTTTGAGTACACGTCGAAGTCGATGTCTGAAATTCCATAGATTCTGAAAAAAAAGAAAAAACAATAGTGACAAAATGTTCTTGATTTAAGATTAACATTTCGACGTTTCCGAAATTTCGAAAGAATTTTCAAAAGTCAAAATAACTCAACTTTTTAAGTTACGAAAAAACTCCTTATCTCTTTTTTGGGTATTCCGCAAACATAACTTTCTACTACTAACTTCAGCGCCAAAACGATAAAAATCAAGCAAAATTTACATCTTCATTTCCAACTCGCACTCCCGCCACTCGACACGCGCGCGCCATTTTTCTCCCCCCGAAATTTTCCGCGCTTCTACTTCACTAATAACCGCAATACCGCCGAGATATTCGTGATAATTTATTAAAATGTCTACAGAATCGGTGGACTGCGTAAAAAAGCGCTCTCCGTAACTACCTGGCCTCGTTCCTGGGCCGTCGAGAATCCCTCTCGACGACGCATTCTTATATCGCCAACGCCTTTATATCGTAATTACCATTTTTATCTGGGTTCGGTGTCCACCGGCTTCAGCACCCCTTCACCCCATTCCTCCCCGTCTACGTCCGCCTTTTTCGCTCGGTTGCCGGAAGCGCTCACCCCATCGGAATTCATTAAAATATCCCGAGCATTCTCGCCTAACTAAAAGACTTTTCTTTGGCCGGATAAAAAGCGCTGGAAAAACTCAGCAATAAGAAGCCGTCGACGTTGATTTGCCGCGACGATATTTTCGCGCCTCTCGTTTTCGCAGCTACGCCGCGCAATTTGCAAATTCGCCGATCCTGTCGTTGCGTTTTAATCGACGCGTGAGATTGATTGAATTTGAAAAGCCGGATTAGATATCGAGCGCGGCACACCTGAACAGGTGGAAGCGCATTCGCGTGTGTATGTTTACGAGCAATTGATCGCAGACTGGTTTCGCAAGAATCGACGGAGTCGGCCGATAACGATTCCACTTTTCCCGATTAGCCGACTCTGCCCGATAAGACGGAGTTGCACTTGTCATTTCCTTTAGTGCATGCGATAGCGCGTTTGCGGATCGCGTTAAATTATGACTTCAACATGCCCACGCGCGGGATAATGTATTTATCGAGGCACGACAGCCGCGTTCGATTTATTCGTTCTTTATGGGGAAGAAAAATGGGATAATTGATTCAATTAGATATCGCGTGGTTTTGAAAAATCGTGCCTCTAATGGTTATTGATTGAAAAAATTGGGTTATGACAGGTGTTACACTTTGTTTGCGTGGAGAACTTTATCCCGGCGAAATGAATCTATTTATTTCACGACTTACTTACGGGAAAGTAAATTATTTGGATAAAATATCTAAATATTATAAATAATGAATTATTTGTAAGGTTTTACTAAAAATTCATTACGATGGCTGTACACCACGGAAATCAAGTGTATATTATTTTTTATATTTTCCACCAACAAAAATAATTAGCCGTTATAAAGTAAATAGAATTCGTTAAAAAATTAATGCAGACGTAATAAAATGATATTTAACAACATTAATTGTATTTTATTAAGAAAATAACAATTTAGTTAAACTAGACAAAATGTTTTCTTGGGTACTGCATAGTGTTAACCGATTTTAATGGCACTTTACGTAGTAATATTCCTAAGAGTTTCAAATTATGCAAAATGTAGATCTATCCTATTTAATAATGACATTATTAAAACAGTAAAAAATAAAGCTTAGTGGTTTATTCTTGCAATGCCTTTACTTTGTATTTCATAAATTCTCTGTTACCGCAATAACCGTTGCCTGATAATAATACGAATAACTGCGTGAGTGCACGTTATGTTAATCCCAAATATTGTTTATTCAATTAGATTTTACTTTGATAACAAACTCTTTCTTCAATATTCACATTTATTAATTAATTGTAACGAATGTATTATGTCACAAACTCTTTTGACTTCAAGAAATGTTTGTTAAAACCATTTATTTTTATAACACGAACGTTTACGTGAATATAAACATTTTTATTAATTTAGCTCAGATTAAATCATACTCGTTGATTATTAATTTAAACACATGAATGAACACATAATACTGTAACTTAATTTTTATATTCCCGATAATTTAAATAAACGAAAGCAAAGCATTAAAGCAAACCCAGCAATACATAAAAGAGAACCTATATTTCCAACCTGAAGAATAATAGGTATTCCATCCATCTTATCATCGACAGACAAATCGAGCGTAAAATAAAATAAATGAAAAAAGATAAATAGTTTTATTTTACATCCAACTTGACAACGTGTTGATCAATCGATTCTCGTCAGATGTAAAAGGTGAAGCCAAATAGTAATCAAGCATGGGCAAGTTATAAATATGTGCACTCGCAATGCCTCGAGAAAATATTTTTAAATTCATAACTTCACAATGAACGGACAATGATACATGGTGAAGCGTGAAAACTCTATGCCACGTAACTGTAAATGCATTTTCTTCCCCATGAATCATAATGAATTCGTGTTAACTTTGCCAATGCATTAAGAAAATAATAAATCAATTCAAACCATATCCAACGAAAAGCCTCATGTATCATTTTCTAAGAAACAGCAAATCAGTTCAACCGATAAATGCAGCAATTTTTTACATAAACAAAATCAGACCTGAAGCTAGAATAATTAGTTCAAAACATGACAGACACTTTCATATGTAAACGTTTATCATTCAAACAAAAATTAGATCTTCCCTTCAAATCCCCTCCTACAAATCCTATGATTTTTTTAATTCAACAATTTTTTAATTCATAATTTGCTTATGAATACTTTTCCTGTGAGACATTTCACAGCGAATCCCGGTATGTCTTCCGTAAATTTCGGCGTCGAATTGCGTCAATAAAGCGCGAACGCGGCCGAAGCAAGAATAAACCGTTTCAGTTAAGCGTATTCTTCGGCGCTCCGGCGCAGCTCGGGCCATAAATCGCGAAAGAGTGATTTCCGTTAACCGGCCGGCGCGAATCGGGGGCGGCTCTTGCCGCGCGAATCTGCTCAAGAATCTTAGCTGGATCTTTTGCAATAACTAGACGCCGCATACTCGTACGTAAGCGTGCCGAAATATATCTTCCTTAATGGCGGGTTTCGTTTGCGCGCCGGGCATACGCGCGTGCGATATATCACCCGCGTTATCACATGTGTGTGAAATGACGGACACGTGTGTGTGGCGTTAAAACGCGAGCGTTGACATCGGAAGCTTTGATTCGAACTCGCGATTTATTGCTAATAATGTAGACGGCTCGTAAACGCACTTTACTGCGTTCAATTAGGCCTGATTCTTCGCAGAATAATAAAATACAATCTGGAGAATGGCGCGGTGAAACACGTTTTTTGATCGGTTGAAATTTGTGTTGCAATCGCGTTTTTGTGTGACGGTTTTTTGCAGTGGAGCTAATTCGTTAGGAATAAGCGATTTGCCTCGGTATTTATTTGGTCGGTAGAATTTCAGACGAGACAGTTCGGGCTTTAATTAATGGAGGGTGATGTTTAGATTTAATTAGCATTTTTTGTTTGGACAATGTGAAGCAGGTGATATCGATTTGCGTTTAATTTTGTAAGCTGGTAAACTTTTTGGAATTGCAGTATTAATGATTGCTTTTTTCTGTATTTCAGGTGAGTTAAACATTCGGTGTTTTTTGAGAGGAGGGTAGTTAGGTGAGTAGTTTTAAGTTTGGTTGATGTGGTGTAATGTAGCAATGTAGATTAGAATGAAAGTACAAACAATTAGTCGTGCAGAAAGATGAAAATAATTTTACTATTGTGCTAACTGAAGAATTTTAGTGTAAAAATAACGTGCTAATTAACGTGATAAATAACTTATTTTGATAAATTTTTCTATACTAAAATTAACATAAAGCTCACACCATAAAAATTAGCCATATTTATAATGACAATAATTGACGATTATTAGTAAAAAAAAATGTAAAATGTGACAACAACTTGTGACAACAAATTTTTGTAGTAAATGCATAATAGTTAAATTTTCAGTGATGTGAAGTTACTACGGTTAATAATCTGCAAAATGTTTAATCGAGCACAATTTAACTCCAAAAATTGTCAAGTCTTTATTGTTCGCCTACGTGATTCTACATATAATGTCTTTTAGACAACATTCATCATGCTTTATGAGCATTCTAAATCTTGGTACAAGATTTTCGCATAAAATTGAAGATTTACAATCATGGACCAAGATATATTTTACTTAACTAAATATTAAGATGAATTTCATTTTTAGGCAAAACATACCATTGATGTCAGAAGTAAATTAATATAAACATTATATTACGATTTATCGTTTAAATCTCATATATTTTACAAAATAATCTGATCAAATATTTTAAACATATAGATGTCATGATAACGTTTCATAAAAAATTGATAAATTGTATTGAACTTTTCAAATACGGATGTATTAAATTGAATGTCGCGGTCTTGTATGTATTCAGTTATATTTTATTGAATCGAAGTCAAATAATGTTGTATGCGTCGTAAACTCTTGTTACCACATTTAGTGCTTGTATTCGCTGGATTAACGATTATATCCTCTCAAACGTATAGACATTTCACGTGGCCGTATGCTAACATTTACAATAACCACGTAATAAAATTAACATTGTTTTGATAATGAGTGGAGCACACGGATATAAGTTACGCTATTTTTTTCGAGTAGAAAAACAGTTTATTGTTTGTTCATGCATTGTTTTGAATTTCATATTTACACGAGTTTGAATAATTCATACGAAAACTAAACAAACTTTTCGACTCTGTCAAAACTACAAAAAAAAGTTGTGAAATGCAAACGGGAAAAGTAAGTTAGTACAGTAATCAATCCTGTTGTCTAAACTGAAACGTGCCAGTAAAATGTGCTTAGCAAGAACATTGTTAAGTGAAGTGAATGACGCTGTCCACATGCTCAAATAATGTTGAATATTGACACGTTGAATAGATTGCTATATTATAAATAAGCTATAAATAAGCTATGATATTGTTGCTTGAATCAGTGATGTAATAATAATAAATAATGTCAAGTGATAATTGTAATTTATCAAAATTACAATTGCTTATTGTAAAGGTATTCAAATAATGTCACATTTAGAGACTGTATCCAATATCCCAATTAAACCAATATGTCAGCTGCTATTATTGAAGTTGTTATAAAATTGTTTACAGTTGTTACATGCACTTTTATATTATATCCTTCGGACCTTGTGACACAATCGACAATTCTGCAGGTTCAATATTTAACTTGAATGTAGTAGCATGTGTGGAATAAATTATACGGTTTAAACTGGCAGCGAAGGCATATTTTTGGAGTTAAACACTGCCTTTACAATGTAACTATCGTGAGAACGAAATGAATTCATACTTTTACGAGTTGAACGTCCAGTGTTAGTATATGAATGAAAAGAAATGCCAGATTCAATATAACATAAATTTGCAGAGCTTTAAGAATCCCATTTTTCATGATTTAGCATGAAAAAATGTTGATGTTAAATCAACATATTTCTTCTGCTAAATCCGATACTTTTAATATGGTGAGACATCGATTCTCATTTCAACATTGAATACCTGCTGATTTAATATCATAATATATTAAATAAGAAATAGAGTTAAGGTTGCGTTTTTTTGTTTTGATACATGACAGATGATAATTCGGTAGATATTCGTGTTGAATCAGCATCAATGTCTCTACATTGAATCTTATGTTAATTTAGCATCAACATTTTTCCTGGGTAATAATTACATGTGAAGTTGGTTCATTAATAGAGAAGGCTGAGAAGGATATTCATGTACAAGACCAAATGGACAGGCAAATCTGAAACAATACAGATATGTACAGAGGGAACGAAATTTGATGACATATAAACATTTTTTTACACTAACCCCTTTAACAAAAAATATTTGAAACATTTTCATTTAGGCATTTTAAAATGCAAGTCATTAAATTCATCTTAACCCATTAAGGCCCAAGCAAAATCCAGCCGATTTACAGCGAAACTGACTACGTAGTTCATAGCATAGGCGA
>JABFPB010002936.1:0-18520 GCA_022817645.1 Ceratoteleas bidentatus | reverse complement strand
TACACGATCTTGCACTTTTCGGGAAATTTCGCGGAAACCCGGCCGGGGCCCGGTCGGGCTTCCGCGCTCGTGCCCTGTCTCGGACCTTCACCCAAGCCCCCGATGTGGCCCTGGCTGGGCGCCCCCAAATCGGGCCCCGGCTAATTACAGGGGCTGCCCGGACAAATTTCTACTAGGGTAAGTGTAAATAAGTTTAATAAAAAAATCAAAATGAGACACTTTACTCCAAAAACATTTTTAATAGAATGTACATTTTGTAGTTTTGTTCCAGAATTTTGGAGATAATTACAGAATTTGGAACATGAACGGTATGGGTTTAAAACTAATGTTAATGAAACATTAGAGATTCCAATAAAAGGTTTCAACGCGTAAACTGCACAAGTTAGGGTTGAAACTACAGAGTTCGGTAAGCGAATTTCTGAATGTAGGGATGGAATTTGCTGAAATTTACACACGTTGTACAACCCGGGTTTTACGTAACGCTTTGTTAATTTTCCGTCATAATAACTTAAACTCAGCACAAGCTTGAAATATCTGTCAGCTGACGAACACGTGTTACTAGACGTTCCATTATTCGATAAATTCTTAAATAAACTCTGCTATGTCAGTCGTATTTTTCTATCGGCTTTAAACATTTATCGGATTAATAATTCTCTACTCCGAACCGATTTCGAATTCCATATGCCCTGCGCAACATTTACGCGTATAAACGTTTCTACTAAAATGTGCATAAATCTAACTCGCGAAACAAAAAGCTTTCATGTTTAAGACTATTTTAATTAAACGGTATTAAAAAAAGTTACATTCTTTTCCCAATATTATTTCAACCTTTAAAAAAAAGTATAACTTATTCACTGTCAATTCAATTTTCAATTTTCCACGTCATTTTTACAACTGATGACCTCAAGTGTTCCATGAAAATATTACTCGTGCTCCATCCACTCGGCCGCCTATCAGAATTAATCTGCGAATTTCTTACGCGATATCCGGGCCTATTGAAATATTCAAATCGCACGATAAGGGCGCCGAGTTTGCCAGTCGCCTGACGCGGGAATCGACGTCCTAATAGCCACTTCACGACCACTCTGGCGCTTTCAGATTCGTCGTCGAGCATCGATTGGTATCGTGTCCTGGATGGAATAGGATGCCGTTGACATCTCGTTTTCCGCTTCGTCGCCACTGCGCGCCCGCCGCGACACGTATCTTCGCTACCTTATCAACCGTCTGAACCTAAGATCCCCCCTCCTCCCGGTGAAATGTCCCAATGTCCCGTGCGCTCTCTTTTTGTTATGCTCGCCTCTCTTTCAAGACGACACGCACAAAGCACACAGATACACGTGTTTGTCATAGTCCCATGTATATACATACTAATGTCGTGACGCTGACACACATGCAGAATCGAGTCTTCGAATGGATCAGATTCAACAGATTTAGCAATAATTTCAGACGGAAGTGTTCTTGAATAATTGTTTTTTTTATGTTTGGTTTAAGGTAAAAGTTATAAAAAGAAAAAAAACAGATGACAGAGATTTCAAATTTGAGGGAGACATTTCCATCTTATATGTTTGATTTCAACAAATATTTAACTCAGGATAATTTGGACTTGGGTTGTTGTATTTATTGAATTTATTGTACTTATAGAATTTGAAAGCGTTTCCCCTTTTTCAGTATCATTGCAATCGTTAAGTTGTTTTGTGAAGGAATGAAATAATAATGTAACATTTGTTCATTTGAACTGCTGGCTCAATTGTTGCAGTTACGGATTCTATCTTCAATTCTTCTCAACGAAAAGTGAGGCAGAGACGTAGGAATGTATCCGAATCGAACTTAATTACAGAGCAGACGCGAAAGTGCAGGTTTGCTCGGGATTTGAGGGATCGGGTGTCCAGTTGCGATCCTGATTTGCGATCAAACCTTGTAATGAGTGTCTGAACCGGTTAATATCCATTCCGCGGACTACCTGACAGATAATTACTATAATCAGATTGCATTGCATCTACGTTTCGATTGGATTGGGACTTAGCCACTATCTCTACAGTTTAGCACGCAATTATAGATTTTTCCAAGAGCACTGCTAAATTTCCATTAAACTCAAGTTTTCCCCAAATCACTGAATTTCTATTAAACCGCCACGAACATTCTACGAGTCTCTACATTTCCACCGAGCTAACCGAATGGTCACCAAATTCTGTTCTGGTTTTCTAACCATTTATTTTCGAAGTAACTTTTAAAACAGCCAACCATTTTGTGGTTTTCTTAAACCAGATCTTCCTTCTTCTGGTTCTTTCTTTCTTCTTTAAAAAAAATGTTAAACAAAAATTTCTAAAAAATATAAAGTTTTAGTCTTTTTTAAATCTTCAACATTTAAAATTCTTTAAAAGAGTCATCAAATTCTGGTTTTCTTCGGATCCTTACGTTCTGAAAACTAATTTTAGAAAATTCTTCCAAAATGTTCAACTAAATGCAGGTCTTTATTACCCTCGTCTTTCCAAAAATTCTTCGCACAAACTAAAGTCTGGTCTTCTTCAACCTCTGACTCTTCAAAAACTCTTCAGTCCTCCCGCAGAATTTACAACCGAACCAAACGTCTAAACCCCCTTCCGGTTCCGAAAATCCATTTTCCTCGCTTCGCGAGATCCAAACTCAATTTCCCCTGTTTTTGATCCAGAACCATGAATAATTTCGTTCCGCTCGCGACTTTGCCCGAACGCGTCGACTGCATTTTTTCGTGCCGTGCCGAAGGCACAGAATTGTAAATGTAGCATCGTGCGCATTGATTCGACGCGGAAGTATCGCTCGAAATAAAGTCGCGGATGCAGCCGGCGTAGCTCGCAGCCGGCATCTCCGCGCGGCGCGTAACGTTTCTTTTTGCGCGAGCGCTGCTGAATGTTCGCGTGCGTGCGCTCCGGCATTTCCATAACGCCATATTTATTTCGCGCGCACTCCACGATATTAAAAACGCGCGGCTCCCGACGAACATTGTTACGATTCGACGAACCATTAAATTCGGTGAAAGTGCACTCGTCCTGGCGATAACGCACAAAGGCGTGCAAAAGTAAGAAAGGTGCGAGGAAACATTTTCGTTCCAGAACGGGAACAGGTGGAGTACAAGGAACACGAGTACAAATTCAGCCTAGTTTTTCGGATGACTAGGATCCGTGATTTTTCTTTTGTTACCAATTTTACAATACATTGCATTTATTGTTTCAGGAACATTTTTCAGATGTGACACCTATTATAAGCTAATGCACCGCTCCGAAATAAGTATTGGTCTTTATAAACCAGTGAGGTTACTGTATTTGTGTACAGCACTTAGCTGAAACACCGCGTAGTGGACAATAATCGAAGTACCTTAGACCTGCATTATTACTGTACAGTTAAGTAGCGTAAAAGATGGAAGAAAAACGCCGAAAAAATGAAAGGAAGGAAGCGGTCGAGGGGTTAATTTGGCCGGACAAAAATCTGCGGTAATGTTAATTTGTTGACGAGTTGCGCGCGGGAGATTAAGCGTCCGCCGGGGAAATCATTTTCATGTAGCTTCATATTTATGGATATCTGCTTCGGTTTTAATATATATGGATGGGAGCTCGTTAAATTCATTTACTTTGGCCGCGGACGTCTGATCGCGTTTTCTTTGCCGGGGAAATGAAATATTCAACATGCGTCGCTTTTTCTCCGACCGGTTTTTCGCGTTTCTTTTTGCGGATTATTATTTATAAGACGGGGCAGCGGGGCGACGGAGGCTTCGGTGTTGTTAATATGAAGATGAGGCGGGAAATTGACTAGGCGGTGTTTTTTTCCTTTGGCTCGCTGGAGATTGATCGAAAGTCGAGTGTGTGTGATTGCGGGCTTTTTGCGATGGAGAGGTTTTATTATTTTTCAACTTTTCGGAGGAGGTGTTTAAGGTGAGAGTCGAGTGAATTGTGAAGTAGTAGAAAGGTGCAATGGGAAATTGTCGGAGGAAGTTTTATTGCATATTTACTTTTAGTGAATAAAGATGTGTCTGTTTCCAAGATATTTTTGCCGGAAAGACACGACAAAAATGTTTTAAGTTACTTCGTGGTAAAAGACTTTTAATAGGGTTTAAAGAGTTTTTTTATTTAGATTAATTCGAGTCTTGAACAGACGGAAATCAAAATCTGATTTTCTCTTCTTGGCGAGAATTTTCCAGAGAGTAATGGGAAAAATTACATTTAATAGACAGATATTTTTCTACAAAAACAGAAATTCACTTTTGACAAGTAAATAGCTTCCTACTTAAAAACGTATCTGAAATTGCATTCAAAATACGTATATTCAACGAGTACGATGCACTAATTTATTTCCCACATTATTAACTGTAGCTGTACATCCTTCCATGAATAATTTGCCACAGGACTTATTCTTTTATTGACCGTAAAAAATTTGCTGAGCATAAAAATGTCCGGATTTCGTTTGAAATAAAAGTATGAAGCATTAACAATACAATTTCGGAAAACTCGGCTATTCGTAAAAACGGGTCGACGTTCTCCATAACTTTACCGTTTTCGTTCGAAATAATCGGTCGATAATTCGGCCCTTTTGTAGCGCTACTTCCGTCCGCGAGAAACAACTAAAAATTCACCTCCCGTACGTCGCCAGGGCCGTTAAGACGCGCTCGAAAAATCACGAAATCGAATCGAATATAGCCAATGAGAATACACGCCGCGAATATTCCGGGAGTCAAAGCGAGTCACGTAACTGTAATGACCTTCGCGGGGGTAATGTTGCGTCTGAACGCGAGCGCGCCTGAATAAATCACGGATTCATGCGGTCGCGATATTCTTCTTACGTCAAGTTTAATACATAAATGCAACGTTGATTTGAATTAAATTTCCATTACGCCAACAAAGTGACGTAAGGAGGCGCGTCCGCCAGGTTAACAAACCGATCGTTTTGTAATAACCGCAGCTCCGGCTGCCTTTATTCGATGCAACGCGACATAACCTCACTTTTCTATTCTACTATTTTCTCGAATATTAGCTTTTCTTTGGGAATTTTCGAAAGTGAATTGAAGATTTTCAAACAATATTATATTGTGAACCACACTCTTAAAATGACTTCCAATTTCATGCTGCCATAATGGGATTCATGCTTCGCTTAGTTCCACAAGTGCACTCGTGAAGATATCCTAAATTCCCTCTCTAGTGGTGTAACGTACTATTTTAGAATTTTATCGCGTAAAAATTATTTTGATGAGACATATTGTTGTAAATTAAATACATTTGCATATATTTCATTTTTTAATATAATTTTTAATAGATGTACGATGAAAAATTGTCAAATGTTTTGATCAAGGATCATAATTTTGTTTTTGATTGTACGCCCTGAAACCTTTATAATTTTCCCGTATCGATAGTATTACCTCAACATTTCGGTTCCCGTAAAACTGTCTCGTCCGAGATAAATTTCCAAAGCAAGAATTTTAATTAAAACCCGATGATACAGTTATCCGCCGAGCTTGCTCGTGCTCTCCACCTTTTTTATTATTTTTTTTAAGAACAATTTAATTGGACGGCGAAATCGCCGAGCAAACGCAATTTGCCGCCAATGAACGCTCACTTCGCGCGCTTTGACGATTGCAAACGAAATCAACAATTTTAAAATCAACCTGGAATTCAATCTCGCGCATTCGCCTCGCGCCGCCAGACAATCGAATACACTTTTCATTTCCTCGGACGCCTCCTTTTCTGGAACACCGCGCGTCTCGAGCCCTGATTCTTTGTAAGCTGGACAATAAAATTGATAGCAGAAGCGCATGGGCCACGGCCATTATCTTGGCTCTTGATTGAACTCTGATAGACATTTCAGATCCCATCAGATCGCCCGATTAGAGAGTCGCTGCGGATCGAATCGTTCGCGACGTTTTTCGCATCGAAAAGCGAAAATGGTGACTCTGATTTTGCGCGCAAAAATGCCCTTTTCAGCGGTTAATTCGCTTTTTCACCGGATCCGCTCGACGGGACAATTTTCGGCATAACGGACAATGGCATATTGTTTTTTCGAAATGCGCTTTGACGGCGAGCCAATGACGCTTTTTTCGTCGGCACTGGCCGCAAAATCGCGCAGATAGCGGCGAAAAATTAAACCAGCAAAGACAATGTTATCGCTAATTCGGCGGCAAAAAATGCGCCCGTTAATTAAAGGGAATCCGTCAAACGGCCGGTATCTGGTTACACCTCGATCGGTGACTCGTGTACACGCGTCGCCGATCGAATATGCACCGATACGTTGCACTGGCGAACGGGTTTGTATGGTTTAGTTATTTTGACACAATCACACAGCGATCGAGTATTTTTAAATGTAACACTGTAGACAATGCAAAGATAGTTTCATCGTGAAGTGCGTTGTTGGAGAAAATTTGTTTGGCGACATTCGATTTGATATTTTATAGTATATCAAGAGAGTAGGTAAAGGCGAGAATAAAATGATTCTAACAATCATTTGTCCAAGATTCTGTAGCATTTGTTTATCTCTTATGAAAAGATCAAATGTTTATCTTTACGAAAACGTCATTTAAAAATATTTACTTATTTGTTCATCGATATATTTTCAAAATATATTTAGATTTTGATTTAAAAAATAAATAGTTGTAAAAATGGAAATGCAATTTCAAATGTAATATTCAGTAAATCAATTAAATAAAAAACCTGCATTTTACAATAAAAGTGTTATCGACTATTTGACTCACCAGTATCAGTGCTTCCTGGCAGAAGAATCGCCTCATCCCTGTACCAGTGCGTCACAGTTAAATGCTCTTTGATGTCCTCCCTGGCTGTGCAGGACAACACAGCGTTGTTGCCTTCGAAAACCGTCATGCGGTTGACCCTCACGTCGTATCCCGGAACCGTCAGCACTGCAAAAAACAAAGTAAAACCACTTTTGTATGAAACCTGGAACACCAATAAAATGCAATTTCCATTTGAAATACAATATCATTAAAGTTATCAAACCTTCAAGATTCTAATCGATTAAAATGTATTTCCCTTCAAAATTCTTTTTCAAAGTACTGAAAGACCGTACAAATGTAACCACCAAGATTTTAATTTACAACGAAGTCACATTTCCGGAAAAAAGATTTTAGGTCAGACTAAAATATTTGTTCAAAGTCAAAATTAAAATGCCGTCATTTTATCACTGTCTAGCTCTCGTTGAATGTAATGAACGTAATCTTAATTGCACATAATTATAATTTCATTCTCATCTTTCGAAAATTATTGTGCACTATTATTATATTCGTTATATTCCATTATTACTATGATTGTTATCATTCATTCAGTTCAAATACTATTAATTTTATTCCCGAATTGGCCCAATAAGCGCGAAATTCAAATCTATTGCAACCGACCAATCGGCGTCCACTTTTCTCGTCTGCTTATTCTATTTTTTGTCGTCTGCGATCTTACGTTGTACCTCGCGGGAACCCGTCGCACAATCGATGATACAAAATTGCGAGATCGCGCGAAACGAAACGTGCAAATGAAGCCAATATGGATTCACGTTTCAATCCGGCGGATCAGTCATCCGGGCAACGACGTTTGGCGCGTTTCACGGCGCTTCGGTTTCGTTTTTGCGACGCGCCGGAAATTCGCGCCGTAACAACCATTTAAATTCAAATGGCACGCGCTAATCCGACGCGGCGAAATCACTTGCATTTCGCGCCGTTACTTTCGCATCGAACGACGAAGAGACAACGCCAAAGGAAACCGAGGAAACAGATTTTGCGGATACATTTTTCCGTATTGGGTCACGTTGTTAGTGTTAAACTTTTTTCTGCCAATTTTGCCCTGTATTCTACAAGACTTTTATTCTTAAAATTTTTATTTTTATTGTGCTGGTGAATGATATTTTTAAATATTATTGGAATATTTTATAAATATTTAGACTGTTTTAATGGTTTTAGAACAGAAATTCGTGTTAAATAATAGTATTAAACATTTTAAGATTATTACAATTCTCACACTTAATAACATTACACATTTGTCGAAATGCAACTATTTTTCATGATTGACGAATCTCAGTACAGAATCTACATTTCCAAATAATATACTTCCAAATAATAATATACATATATATTTCCAAATAATAATATACATTTGAAAATTAACGCCTGGGTAGAAGAAGGTTCTATCTCAGAAAAGTGTTGAAGAAGGTTCTCTTTCGAAAAGCCGTGAAGAAGGTTCTAAACGGCATGAAGATGGTTCTATCTCGACGGGTTCTATTTCGGCTCGTTTTTCGTGCTAAAGTTTATGTGCGTAGTAAATTCGGGAATTAATTTCCGAAAGTAGTACCAACATAAGCTCGTAGGTACTACTTTCGAAAACTTGTTTATGTTGGCAATACTTTCGGAAATAAATTTCCGAATTTACTACGAATATAAACTATTTCCTAGAACCTTCTTCCTTCTTGGCGTCGTAATTGTATATATTCATCCTTAGAATACTGAGAAGAAAGTATGAAAAATTCGTACCTTTTATTAGATATATCGTAGAATAGACTTTACGATATGTCTTCTAAAGAGTATGAATTTTTCGCCATTTTCAGAAATTAGTTTTCTCAATGTCCAACGTTGTTCAAACGTCAATATTCCCTTTCAGAATAGTTTGAAGTTAAGAAACCTAAAACACTAAAAACGTCTCGCCTAAGGAACCGCCTTAATTAAAGTTCCGGCAGCTCGTTACACCGTGCGAATAAAAGTATCGCGCGATCTTTTGTGTTCGCGCAAACAAAGGCTCCGAGCAAAAAGAATTCGGCCGAGTCGAGTCGTGCGAAATTGTTACGCGACGCGAAACATCCGAACGAAAAGCGGCAGTCTTCGCGTCGCGCCGCTGTAACTCGATCCAATACACTTCGGATCAAATAAACAAATTCCAGCAGCATTGTGCGTCGTTATATTGGAAATCTCGCGCGCGACCGACTCGGCGCTTGTATTGTTTCTACTGGGCGTTTTGTTTCCCGAGTTATTTCGTGATATACGACGTCTAGGTTCGCCTGAATTCACTCAGGTCCGAGTCAGTCGACTTTTCGACGGAAAATTGGCGACAAAGACTACTAATGACCGCGAAACTTAGGCTCGAATTGTGCCCGAACTTTCCGCCAGTTGGGCGCTTCAACAGGTGACTTAACGGTTCGTTTTAATGCGGTGAAATCGCCGGCTGATTAAGTCTCGGGGATGATAATTCGCGGTAAAGTTTCTTCGGGAATTGCTAATGCAAATTGCCGATGAAGAAAAGAAACTGCAGTCAAGAGTTACAAAATGTATGTAAAACGTCTTGATGAAGGGAAATTATTCAATTATGAAAAACAAAATACTAGGCATTTTTTAAAACATTGACCGAAAAATGGTAACGGTTTGATTTAATGACCTAAATAGTAGAAGTGGGATAACATCGACTCAAGATTAATGTTTTTATGAGTGTGGCTTAAAAAAGTCAAAATCGCCTTTTGAATTTGCATACATTTCGCGGACAAATCTGGGATGGGCGGCGAATTTTATTATGCGCGTTAATTGCGCGAAACGTCGCGTTTTTCATAACAAATTCGATCGCTGGAGATACGTTGGGTACGCAATCACACATTAAACGGCAATTTGTGAAACGCTGAAATAATGCTGCGCGGTTCGAATAAAACGCGCAGGTTTTAGCGGCTAAAATATATTCGAGCGTGACTCGAATGGTTGAATATTTTATATTAAAGCGCGGCTCTCGTCATTTTCATATACATATTTCGCGTGTTGCAGAAAAATTTATTCGCCGGGGATTGTAAAACGCGCTTTTTTGCCTCTCGTAAATGTTGTTTCCGGTGGACGCTTTTTGGTGCGCGATATTGCCAATAAACGCGGTTTATCAGAAGGGCCAATTTTTCGACGGATAATGAGCAAAAGGTGTCGCGAAAAGGTATACTTTTAAATATTGATTCGATTCCTTGCGAGCTATGGATGCTGGGAAGTGGCGGACTGATCGAATTGTATCGTGTGGCGTGCTTTTACGTAATACTTCGGGAAAGCAATACTCCGTCACCATATCCGACATTATTTCATATTCCACTTTTTGCACTCGCCGTTCCTGAGAACTTTTTTTTAATAATCAGTATTATTCGTACCTTTCAACATTAATTAAAAAGGATTTTCGGTGATCAAGCTCGGTCTTTTCACCTTTTTCCATATTCAATTAAGGGGCGCTTTGGGAGCGACTGATGAAACGGTTAAGGTTATACTTCAAGTCTAAAATGTGAGATACTGGGTAATATAAATGAATTTTCGAGAATGTTGAATAGAAAATTGAATACAACACGATTATGCTTTGGTAACAATTTGTGTAACCTCATTATTGCTGATAAATTATGATAATCCGTTAAAAGCACGTTTTTATGTTTTATGATTCCTTGAATTTTATTTATAAGCGTTAGATAAACGTTTCAAAAATACATTCAAAAGACATTAACTCCGACAATCCATACTTCAAGAATCACTTTAAGGATTTTGTAGGAGTATTTTATGAAAGAACTATACAGGGTATTAAAGTAAAAGTTTTTCATTGTAAAAACAAGTGGTTTATATTGTAAAAAGGGTTTGAAGTTGATGTTAAAAGCCCTGCGACTATTTTAAATGTTCTCGTATTAAATTTCGTGCAAAACCTGCAGAGTGTTTTTAATTCACAAAATTCTTAAAAAATTAAGCTCGTTTGCAACTATTGCCCGTGAATGTCAGATTCGACACTTTCTTTCAACAAAGTTTTTGATATTAGGATTTAGTCGTTAAAGCTTGCAGTTAATTGGGGGGTTCTTTAAGTTAATTGAATACACTTTTTTACATTAACTTAAAGATTACAAGTTTTTTATTCTATTTTATAATGTAAATACATTTAAGGATAAACTATATTGGCGAATAAGAAATTTAATTACGTGCATCAGATTCCTTTCCAAATGATATTTCTAAAGTAAATGATTGATAACGATAGATGAGCATTTGTATTCGCGATGACATATTAAATAAATATTGGCACTTCCAGACAAGCAGAATGATTGAATGTAAAATAAAATATTGCACGCATCTGAGCTACTCTCATATTTGAATAAAAACTCGCCTTTTTCAGAAATATTTCACTCTATTCGGAAAAAAAAATTTATTTGTTCAATGATTGATAAAAGTTAATTTCAGTGAGATAGTAATTTAATTCCCTTCGTCAAAATGTATTTGTTCGAATTAATTCAGCTTTATATTTTCCGCAACCCAAACAGTACTGGTCATGAAATTATGAAATAAATAGATTACCTTTTATATCTGCGATTTAGAACTTTCGATATATTTATCTATAATCTTAATTTAGACAGGTCCCGAAGTCGACCTATCGTAAAATTGCTCAAGATAATGTGCACATGCCGTAAATAAAATCGTTCAATCTTGCATTTTCTGCTCCACTATGTAAATTCCAGAATTCACCGCCAGTGGTTCTCAAAATTTAAGTTCTTCATTAAAAAAGAGTGTCGGCTCTATAAAATATTTCACCGACTCAATGTCGTTTTTCGCGAAATAACCTCCACCCATTGCGCATCTTCTTTATTTTGCTAAACTTTCGCATCAACTTAAGAGCAGCCCCGAAATTGAAACCCTCTCTCATCGATTTGTTCGGAATATCGCGCGTTGCATCAGGTAAATGGAAATGAATATGATGCAGTGGATCCGGGTGTCGCAGCTTCTCGAGTGGCTCGCGAGCAGAATGGCAAGGGTCGCCGAAGAGTCGTCGAGTTCGAGGAGGACGCCGGCAGGCGCGCTTGTATACAATCGGGGAGAAAGCCGACAATGGCGCGCTCTTTTTTTGTCCGCTGTCGTCTTTGGCGCGTCCCTCTCTGTCTTCGGAAATAAGCCCTTTGGAGTTTCGAGAGGCGCCGACCGATGTCATTTCAGATAAGTTCGCGCTCGGCTTTCACCCGGGGCCGAGTCTCAGGCGCGGTCCCTCGCGCTGGTTTTGTCTTGGAGCACGCCAAGGGAATCGCTGATTTTTGAAATCAATGTTGCGTTGATTAGGTCGAAGGCGATTTTTTAGGGATACGGCAGGTTGGAGTAGAGGATACTCTAAAAAAAGTTGGGAGAAATTCGGATATATGTTGCGCGATGACGTTCTAGGCAACATCCCGTATAAAAAAACAGCAGAAAAAGTAGAAAACATTTTAATTGGAACAGGTTTTGATATTTACTTGTTAAATAATCCGTTTAGAGTAACCGGAATGTCCTTACAGTTCAATTTTCCGATTATTTGGATAACGGGAATTCCGATTGAGATAAGAGTAAAATCTTTTAACCCAGATATTCTTACAGTAAGAATATTGAAATTTTCTGTAAATCACTTCACTTAAGGTTAAACCATTTTTAATTCTTTTTGAGAAAACTTGTTATCCGGAAAATTGTTGCAAACTTATAATATATATAAAAGTTTATATAATTTATATACTTATATGTATCTTTCTCTGCCACTCTCCCAACTCTAAATACAAAGTAATATAACTCTTCTCAAAATTCAGAAGCCACTAACAGTATACCCGATTTTCAGTCCCGAGTCTCACAACCCTTTCACAAAAACTTCAAAAGACATAAAAAACATCACAAACCTAGAAGAAATCTTCCCCGGTCTTTTCCCATTCAAAGCCCACGTGCCGCCGACAGTCCTTTTTCTCAACAAAATATCCCAATAGCTCGCGTGCGCCACGCTGTAATTATCGCGAATTTTAATTAAGGGAAATGAAATTCCATTGCCGTCGCGAGAGTCACTAAAAAGGCCACGGCGCTGTGCGTCAAAAAAACGACGCTCGCGAAGAATCGCGCGACGAAAACTCCGCCGGATGAAATCTTGATGAATACAAAATTACTCGTTTAAATAATTAAATGCGTAATTACCAGTCGAGGGAGCACGTTTTAATGAACGGCGCCCGAGTGAAGATGACACTGTCTGGCAGATACAGGGGCACAGTACGAAGACGAGAAGTAAAAAGTAACAGGTGCAACGTGGAACGGCGAAAAACATGGCATCGCAGAATCGGCGGCTTTTTCGACAAAGACGGACAAGCGAGGCGTGGCTGATGACTCGGTCGTTGTGTCGCGACAAACCTCGGGATAAGATGGCCCGCATCGGAGCGAACAACTTGTTTCGAGACGGACGAAGTAACTGGCTTATTGTCGAGTGTTGCATTTAATTGTTCACGTAAAGAGCGAAGCAGTTAAGTAAAGGTCTGAGAAAAAAGGCGCTCCTTATTGGCAAGCGGGAAAAAGCAGAACGATTTCGCGATGAAAAGCTGCGTCAGTTTGCGCCGAATAAAGCCGCGGCGAAAGTTACTTTCGCCGCGAATAAAAATTCAATTTAGTTCTTAACAATTCTTTGTTCAATCTTATCGAAATCTTGTTTCATTTGTTATAAGTCGATGGTTTCGATTAGAAACGCTAGAATTTGAAATTTTCAAGCGCTGGATTCGGTAAAAATCCTGTACCCAGACTGAGAAGAGTCTGGATACAGTCTGGCAAGAGTCTGGAAAACGATCCTGAGCCAGACTATTTCCAGACTAAAAAGAGTCTGACACAGTCTGAATATATTCTGACAAACAAAATTAAAAAAAAAAGAATAGAATTTGAGAAAAAGAATTGAATTTGCAACGATGCGCCGAGGTAAAGTTTCGTGAATAATTGTTGGACTGCAACAAAAACACTCCGATTCGGGTATCGCGAATTTTCGATCTCGAGCAGGAAAAAGGATTTCGAGTACAGTTTTCCGCTTCGGTTTTACAGAGGGTATTTATATTAATTAACTTGTCAATCATCTATGTTCTACATGTGAATTGCTTTCAGGAGAACTGAATTGATGTATTGATTTTACTGAGAGATACGTGGAAAATGTAACACATTGCAGTGCTCTACGATTAGGCGTTTCTGGTTCAAAAAGTTGTCAGATTTTGTGTTACACAATTACGTTATTAGAGACACACGGAGAGAAAAGATTGTGTTACTGCGACCAAACGATTTGGCTGAAGCAATTTTGAACGATAATGAAATAGTTCGTAGGAACAACCAAATGTTTTAGTTAGGTTGTGCTCCCTAGGGAGAAAACCGAATTTTGCCCCCTACTTTTCCTTCCTACTTTTCCTCCCTATGGAAAAAACTCGGTTCTACTCCCTAAAATTACGAAGCAAAGTGCGTACTTTCGTGCCCTTGTGACGAAAAATATCGTATGCACTACGGGAGGAAACGTGATTATCCTTCGCATTTAATCGCGTACTTTGCTCCCTAGGTGCACAATATACTATTTCGTCTTTTTTTTGTAATATCCCCTCTCAAAATTTGGTCAAAAATAAACAAAAATGTATGCTAATTCTACTCATAATATTTCATGTGGCAGAAAAGATAGTATCATTCACGTAAAAGTTGTTTTGATAGCGATATATTTTGACTTCTTTTTGTACGGATGTCCGTTTCAAATTTTATTTAAAATTTGAGTACAATTTTGTTATGTCAATTAACCTCAAAATGTGTTTAAAATGTTCTTGGTGAAATAATTAAACTTTCTGATATAAACTGAATTAAACAAACTTCCCGGTCTGGGCATGAAATTACTTCCCGATTTTTCCTCGCCGTTTAAAATTCCCGGTTATCCCCATTTTTCTCGGGTTTTCAACCCGCTCGTCACCATGCTAAACCCGTTTGTGAGGTAATTGTCTCTTGAGAATTCCGAATTCATGATGTCTTACGAGTTCGTGCCGAGTGATAATGATGTATGTAGACAATAAGCTTACACTGTCTCACGAGTTAATTTTGCAGTATATTCAGCTTTTTAATAAAAACGATTTATTATCATTGTAGAGCGTTTAAATTACTTCGGCGAAGCGTGGCTAAGGCCGCTTTTTATATTAAAAGCCACGTTATGCACGGAAATCTACGTAGATGATACCAAAGATACTAGAAAACAATGTTTTTATCTTTAATCGAGCCGCGGCATAATCATAGTTTGTCAATAATAATCTTCCGAGTTATTCTTGTTAAAGCAACCTTATCGCTTTTGCATAATCAAATGAATGTTTCTCTGAATAGGAAATTCACTAGTGAGGCAAGTGTAAGAGAAAGTCACCATCGTTCCACTGACCGGAACATAAAAACCACCCTTTTTCCATGATAAATCTCATATCACTTGATATTTATGGTTGTTTATTTCTTAATTAACACAGAGAACAGGTCATTTTTGGTCAGGAAGAAGTGAAATATTATTTCACTTCTTCCTGCAAATTTAACTCGTGAGACAGTGTAAGCTTCTTCCTCTACAACAAAATATTTTGTTTCTCTACCAACCCAGCACAATACCCTTCTAATCATTTTACTAGACAATGAGTAATATTTGTTATCTTCAAACAGTCGTCGATTTTCACTTAACCATTCGTCGCTGAAAAGATGTGGGGACGTCGCGACAGAGCCGAAGCATATCGAGTGTAAGCCCGAAGAAAGATCGAAGAAAGGCGGACGGATTAAGAGAAGCCACGTAGCTGTGTTCGTTGTGGGCTTAAAATCGGGCATTTAAGGGGTGGCTCACGTAGCACGGCAAAGTTTCGCCCGGTCTTCTTTTGCAGCCAAGGTTTTCCGACGCGGAATCGAAGTTTATCCCCTCGGCGTCTTCGACAAAACAGATCCGTCGATACAATTTAATGATCGCGTCTGAAAACCTTCCCCTCCCCCTCCCCTGTCGTTCTACGTGGCGCATTTATCAGAACGGCGCGAACGCAATTGCGACAATAGAGTCACGCTCGCAGTGCTAGCTAGGCCGGGATTAGATTGGAAGTCTTTGCAAAATGAGCGAGCTATTATAAACGCGAGATTTCGAGATACCGCTTTCACCCCTCCCCTCCCTGGAGGTCGACGTGACGCGAATTCGAGGCGCCGTCAAATTGTGCCTTAATTCTTAACGAAGAAAAAGCGTCGCGATTTCAATCGGAGGGGAATAAAAAGCCTGGCCGATATCGGATTTCGATCACGATCGAGTTTCGATGCAAATTGTTTTAATTCGACGAAGTTAGGGGGCGCGATCGGGCGGTAAGTGGGGGCGTTAGTCAAATGTTAAGTGGGGTTGAGTGGATTTCGGGGTTTGTTGCATTATGCATGTCGGAAGACGATGCTTTGTGTGTTTCGAAGAATTAGGGGTGTGATGTAGGGTGAGTTGTCTGTTGTTTTGCAAAATGGAAGCGTTAATCGGTGTACATCTGTGGGTGAAAACTTTGTTAGGAATAGTTTGGCAACCAGGGGTGTCCACATTGGTGCATTTCCGATAATCATTGATAATTAATATGATCGATGTTTATCGGATTAGCCGACCTACTAACAACATGTAATGATTTATACATGTTTTAAAAACCTAGCAAAAAAGGGTATTCGTCTAATAATATTAGAAGAGTTATGGAGAACAATTTGACTATTTTCGCCATTCTCCTTAGGATTCTTACTTCCTTTGTCGCAAAATGTTTTGACTGTCCGACGCGTCTACCTGCGAGCAGCTTGGAAAGGCCGAGGACGCGGTTCGACATAAGTCGCTATAACTTCTACAATTTTCGGTATTTTGTTTTGCCGCATTGGCAAATAAATCTTGATTTTCCAATCTAAATATGTAAAAAAAATATAATAAAAATTGATTTTTTCAAACCGAGAAAGGTATATCCCCCCTTAATACAAATATTACTTTGTAGCGATTCGGCAGAATATATGTTGGCTGGAGCGATTAAATAATTTGTACAGCGTAATATTTTAGGTAAATTTACAAAACGTTTGGATCATTCACAGCACGTCCTGAATTTTTAGAGTTTTTTCTCTACATTTCTGCGTTTCAAAGTAAACGTAATCTTTATTCATTTTATTCAACTCTAGAATATAAATTGGCATTTTAATTGAAATCTACTAAAAATTAACATTAAAATGCCTGTTAGAACAAAATACTGAACATCTTAAAATATTATTGATAAATTCATTATAATTCATTTGATCTACGTTATCGACAATAAGACAATTTTGAAATGAAATGAAATCGGAAAAGGAAAACGGAACGCGTCTTTAATATTTGCCGTTTTGCAAAAAACATTTTCCCCAATTCAATTAAATCTCTCTGGATGAATATTCCCGCGGGAAGAAAAAACGCGGTAAAAACACGCGAGTAAAAAGCGAAGATTTGTAATTCATAACTTACTTATTTTAGACCGACAATTTCAAAATACCGATAAATACGCGCGAATGACTGCGTGTCGCTTACCGCGTATTTCACTTTACACGTATTTGCACAAGTAATTTTATATCTATAATTTGTTTCAATGGCTGGAATTGGTGGTAAATAATTGCAGATCTTAAAAGCGACAACCCGTTATGCTGCTTGCACTTTTAATCGTTCGAATTCCGACACAGAGTTGCGAATTATTCAATCCAATGAAACGCGCCTACAATGCACGAATGTATAAACAAAAGCCATCATGATCGGATGCAACTTCGATAAAAACCAAAATAAAAAAAATCCGGGTTGTGCATTCATCAGAGCTATTGTCTTTTGAAAGAATTATTGAAAATCTTGATTGCGAAAACTAAATTGCATTGATAAATGCAAAATAAAACTTTTTCTCCAACAGTCAATTGAATTTCAATTGTGTCCATCCATATAAAAAAATGCGAAAATTGGAGAGATTGAGACAGCTTCCCAAAAAGATATCCGGAAATGTTTGATCGTAAAATCAGATAAGGAGACTTGTTTGTAGTTCCGAATTCTGAATTTCATTTGCACAAAAAGGTCGACCCAATTTTATCAGATGGCCAAATTAAACCAAATTATCACGAAAGAAATCAAGCAAGGAGCAAACGAATGGAAGTAAAATGTAATGAACCTAAGTGTTATCGCAAGTCGTTTTCATAGTAAACAGCAGATGATACATTGTAATCCATAAACCGAATTCTCGCGGCTAATGTAGTTATATTAATAACGGTGTTAGAAGGCTGGTTTGCTCAGTGGCAATAATCGGCGTACCGTCTGACAGAGTGTGACAGATTACAACTAAAACATTATCAACCGAGAGATAGTGCGTACATCCTTAATATACTTCGCGACACAGTTAGAATAATACCGTGCAACTGCGTCGATTTGACATGGCAAGTTATAACGCACATTACAGATTGAGGGAAGGTGGTATGACAGTTTCATAAATTTGCTATTGGCGCTACTATTCTGAACATTTATAAACAAAATTAAAAACTTGCATGAAAAATGTTACCGGCATTCCTTAGATCCTGGCATTTTCTCATGTCCTACACCTGATTGTTCTCTCGTGGAAATTACGAGAACATGTCACAAAAACACATATCACTATGTCTACGTGCATACACTTTTCGTGTTAAAAGCTTCGCGAGAACTATTCTTTGGTTACCTGTTTGCACTGTTAAAAATGTCCGTAAAATTAATGCACTTTTAATGCAAGTACTGGAAGTTCATTTCAGGCACGTGACTTA
>JABFPB010002935.1:0-18518 GCA_022817645.1 Ceratoteleas bidentatus | reverse complement strand
GAGGCAACGAAAAATTAGATTTTCTCGAGACGCAGCAGGGCGGAAAATTGCATTTTTTCAGTTTCACGTGACAAATGTTTAGATTACTCTGACTTAATTATTTAAAATTCTGAAAAAGTCTCAAAGTTTGGACTTTGAAAGATTTCCAGTTTTTAGAGTTTTTGAAAAAGAGATTTTTTGAGCGTACTTAGCAATTCATGCCCTAGTAAAAAGGATACATTGGCAATGAATTTCCAATATTTCATATTTTTTCGATTTGTTTCCTTAAATATATATTGGAATATGTTATGTTAATATATGTTAATATAATAGTTTGCCATATATTTTTAGTTTATGTAAAAAGGCTATAAATTGAAAATATAAAATATTTTTTATTGAATAAAAAAATATTGACAATATTATCCTTTTTACCAGAGAAGAAAGTGATGTTTTTTTTTACAATTATACTTTCTAAAATTGAAAAAGTGACATTTCCACTTTTGTGGAGTGAATCGATTGCTCGCTTTTTGAAAAGGTGAATGCACTGAAAAAGTGAAATTTCAACTTGAAGTTTTTTTCACACTCACTTTTTGGTCAGTCTTAATTGGTCAATATTACACTTTTTCATAATTTATTCAAGTTAACTTTGTCAAAAAATGAATATTCACTATTTGAGTGAACAAGAATTATAACTTTCGAAAAAAGTGAATATGCACTTTAAAAAAGTGAATATTCACCTTTAAAATTTAGAGGGTATATATATGATCAAGTTAACCTACATGAATACAATTTTAAAACATAAGATGGCTTGATGAGGAGTTTTCAGTCATGCATAGTAGGAG
Source organism: Ceratoteleas bidentatus (assembly GCA_022817645.1). NCBI lineage: Eukaryota > Metazoa > Arthropoda > Insecta > Hymenoptera > Scelionidae > Ceratoteleas > Ceratoteleas bidentatus. The sequence continues at coordinate 17,697 of JABFPB010002935.1, read as the reverse complement.
TCATCGGAAATGAGGTTAAATTCGCAAAAACTGACAAAAAGTGGATATAAAAAAGAACAACATTGTGTTGTAGTGCACAATTTTTATTTCTACGATTTTTGTTTCGTTTTTTTTCTACGAAAAACCTGCAGAAGTTTTTTTCTGCAGGTTTTCATATATTTATCTCGTCCCCCTAAAATAGAGCTTTTAAAAAAATGACATTCTCGCAAAATTTCACCTATTTTTTCTTTGCATACAGTTCTGAATATTGTAGAAATGTTTAAGCATTTTATATTATAGTAAATACACTATTTTTTTATAATATTTTTCAATGTTTAGAACAATTTTGCGAAATTGTCATTTCTTGAACCCTATCACCTTCTTAAGGGTAAAAGATATGAAAACCTGCGGTTTTAATAAAAAAAATCCTGTACAACATAACGCCCAAAGAACACTTTGAACAGTTCAGTCGAATAAATTTTAAAATCATTAATTTCAACTTCTTTCACACTGAAAACACTCGCACTCTTATCATAGAAAAAAAATATCACACTCAACACCTCGTCTGACGCTTCTTCCGTTTTCCCTCATTTCTTCTCTCAGTTTTTGTTTTGACTCAGACTCTCAACGTACTCAACTCAACCGAACTTCTTTCATTCACCCGATGTTTAATTAGTTGCATAATTAATTTTACATGAAAAGTGACGTCACTGGAATGAGGATTTTCCTTAATCCAAAAAATGGTTTCAATTATTTAATATTGTGCAACAAATGACGTAACAGGCGACAAGAAAATGGAAAAAGAAAGAAAAAGAAAAACAAAGCACGCGGAAAACGTTATGCAAAAAGGAAAGTGTTGACGAGATGAATGCGTGGCGATACGAATGTTACGGCCGGCATTACCTAATTGCAGCACACCCATGAGCAGGCACACGCATCCTGAAATGAAGGTCAGCAGAACCGCAAAATCGGGCCCGAGATTAGATTTCGAGAGAGTTTCTCGCGTTAGGATGGCGGCGATTGCGGTGGGACCCACCGGCACGTCCTTACAGGAACCCATGATTGTGTACACGAAACACGCCATGAAAGATGAGTATAAACCATACTGAAACAGACGAAAACGAGTTATTTTGGGTGAGCTTTTTAGTACACCAGATAACATTGTTTATTTGTGTGGAGCCAGTTTTCCCCTAAAAGTTTTTTTGGAATTGATCTTAGAAAGTAGAGGAGGGATTTTATTAAAATTGTTAAATAGATTGAGAAAATCAGTAACCATCCAGATACCCATTTTGAGTATCTTTTCCCCAATTTACTCTGAGAGAAATGGCAGATTGAATTATTTTATTATTTTATTAATAGATTGAATTATTTTATTGAGTTAAAAAAATTTGAGTTGAAACCACTCTTCCCATGTTTTGACTACTGAGTTTCTTCGTTTTCAAATTTTTCTTCTTTATTCCATAGGCATCCATCCCAAACAGAGATGCAAGAAATGGTACTTGATCTTTTCTTCTAATCCAAAACTGTCGTCTCTTTTAATGTCCTGAAATTCTCACTTCTGAGATAGATATCTGATTTTCTCAGTACAATTAATCCTAAAATTTGGTTTACCCAGTTTCCTTACTGGATGGAGAAAATTTACCTGTAATGGAAGACCTGCGACATTGGCATAAGCGATGGCTTGGGGAATGACCGTCAGACCGACGGTCAGTCCAGCCACCAGGTCACTAACTATGTACTCCTTCCTGTATTTGGGTAGCCAGTCCAGGATAGGTATCCGCTTGTAGATGTGCTTCTTCTTGAAACAGCCACTCGCTCGGTCTTGCAGCCATTGGCTGCAGGAGGACGACGAACCTTTGACCGGCTCATCGTAAGGAACTGCAACAGATCAAATTCGGAGGCTACGTTACGAATTTAGAAGTGAATGCAGACGGGGCTGAACGCAGAGTGGATTGTTTAGAAACGATTTTTTGGAGATTTCTTTTGATTCTGTTAGTTTTTGGAACCTATCAGATATAAATAGGAATTAGCCAAGGACCTGCTGGTCCTTGGCTAATTCCTTGAAACTATGCACAACGTTGGCATAGTTTCTTCTCTGTTAAACAAAGTAAATGTTTTTACATTGTTTAACTTTATAATTACTGGAACGTTCAAACGAGACTATTATTTGTTGAAGAGAAATTAAGAGGTTTATCGAAACTATCATTAGAGTTTACTGACAATGAAGGGTTCATTGTTATTTGTTATACCTAAAGAAGGATGTCATTGGACATTTTTCCTTGTCGTGACATTTTCAAACGCTACGACGACAAAAGAAACTGAACAATTTATAGAAACTCTCTACATGTATATTCATAGGATTCTTCGTGTAGAAAAACATTTTGGAATTCATTGACGAAACACGTTTTTTCAGTTCCTTCTTTTTTACTTGCACCTGCTGATATCAATTAATTCGTTACACAAGGATGTTTAACTTTGCACCCCAATTAAGATACTTCGTTAATTTGCCAGATAAACTGCATAACATTGCAATTTTCCGAACAATTAATACAACGAGAAATTACAATTATCCTTTTATCGAGAGAATCTTTCATAGATGCCATTATCTGTGTATAATTACCACATTCATTTTTATACATAATTATTTAATTCCCTCTTTTTGCTGAAACGATGTTGAAAACATTGTCAAGACGATTTACCTTATTTTAACTGTCATCATATGCGTCTTTCTTGACGTCAGATCTAAGTTTTCCAATTTTTAACAAACAAACTGAAATGAGATAGAACCTATTCCCTTATATTCTTCAAATAATTTATTTTGCAGAAAAATCCCTCGATTGTCAATATCCGTTGCCATACTCTTGTCAAACAATGCCTTTTTTGTCATCTTCTATTATATTATATCGACACGTGTTCACCTTTGTTTCCCTACACGTGTCTATTGTCAAACAGAAAAAAAGCGATTCGCCGATTTCGCGTCCTGGAAAAGGCCCCGTTCATTTTCGGTCCGGATCCAATCTCGGTTCAAACCGCGTCTAATCTCATAATCCGCGGCGCTCTTCTTGCACAATGACCGCGAGCGTGATTTTTCAATGCAAAATACGATTATGCTGCTTTTTGTTGCAAATGATGCAAGGATGAGGCAACGCGAGGACAGAGAGAGGAAGAGAGAAATGCGAGCGAAAAATCGGCGCGAAAAAAGTCAAGCAGAAAACTGGATGACTACGATGTCGCAATCGGTGGATCGCCGGTTTTTGCGCGCGCGCGGTTTACGCGCCGATAAGGAAACGCCGTAATTTATATAGCGCTGTAAAAAAGACTCGCATTGAATTGTTCAAATCTCGTCAAGGCGAGCGCCAATTTTAAGCATAAACATGTATTTTCTGCATCGATATTTATGCACCAGGCCGGCCTTGTTTTTGCGACTGTAACTGCCGATCAGGATTAGTGCGAAATTGTGGGAATAGAAAAATCCGATAGTGACAAGAGGAATGGGTTCGGGAGAAGCGGAGTCAATATCTTTGAGAGAGGGTTAGGTTTAAGTTTTTCAGGATAAAGAGATTTTAAAAATGTATTTTTAATGAAATAAGACTGCGACGGGTTTTTAGATTAAGTTCTGCGGAGTGATTGTTAGGATTTGTCTTGTAGTTTCACGAATCTTTTCGATTTAAAAAGAAATAAGATATGGTTAAGTATATCAGTTATGCGTAACAAATATTCAAGATAAAATAAAATGTATTCCGAATAAATGAGAATGTTGTTATAAAAAAAAAATTATATTAAATATCTTTATCGGTGTACTTATTTCTTATGTATCTTTAATTATTTGATAACAAATAAACGTATATGTGAAATTTTCTTATATCCATTTTAGTCTCTCAGCTGAATGTTTTCAGATTATTCTAAATTTTACATTAAACTTTTGATTATTTAACAATTCACTTATGAAATTCATTGACCGAGAATCCCTTATCTACCAATGTTTTTTTCTTTTTTTGACGTACATCTTTTTACTTTGGCGAATTGAAGGTTTCTATACCTTAAAAGAAAACAGTAGTAAATCGTGTTTGCGATCGGTTTTTACATTCTAATCGTTTAAGTTATCGTATAATATAATGAAGATATAATATAGATTTTTATCTGTATATTAGTATCAATTTCTTCGATAAACCAAAACTACTAATAGGTAAACTTCGTACGAACGTGCCTCAGCACGTTTTCGTTAGAACAAACATTTAATAAATGTTTGATAAACTACTTTTAAATGAGTTGGATACCAACCATTAATTGCCAAAAATTATTTAATTCCAAAAAAATTGTTTCATATAATTAGACCTATTTAGGGTTTAACATTCTTTAATATATTCGTCAATAGAATTGTATGTCGCATGCCGCTTTTCTTTAATACATTTCGCCTTTTCAATCTATTGTGCGATTACAAAAAGCTGCTTGTCATACGAAACTAATTGTCCGACGAAAAAAGTCGCTATTTCGATGCACGTGTTTCCATCGGCCCGATTTCGAAAGACCGCAATTGATATTTTTCCCTGCATGTTGGAATTTGTGAAGGAAACCAATCTGTTTTTCATTCAAATGTACAAGCAAAAATCAAATTCTAATTGCTGTCTGATGTAATCTGCTCGATTATTCATGCGCACGCTTTATTGTGGATTATCTATTCGGAGTTTTGATACGAAATGATCTAGTTTTTCCTCATTTTGCCTTATTAAATCCAATTGAACAAAACGTTTCATCCGTTACTTTAAAACAAATAAAATAGTGAATTAATTATTTTTATCTTTTAATAATTTAATAATAATTGTTATTTATTACATTAATAAATATATTTTATTAATAAATTTTTATATGAACTAATAATAAAATGAAAAAATAATATTAATAAAAAAACTTCAATAAATAGCATTTCTTTAAGTTTTAAATGTGTTCAAAATTTATTGTCTTTTCGTTTTAGTCTCTAATATGATTGGTATGACACTTCAGCGATACAATAGAACATTTTTACTATCAAAATATTTGAGTTTTATCGTTCACGACATGAATATGGATCAAATGATAGAGTATTAATAACGCGAGTAGATAACAATATGACCATTTAAACTCCGGATTGCAATGCACTTACTTTTCAAGTGGAACGCTGATACATGAAAGAGACCATTGTTGACTGATTTCATCAAAATTCGCAGTTATCTGATTTCCGAATTGCGTTTACAAATTATCACATTTATTCTCCGAAATCATACGGCAACACTCAATTTAATCAATACGGAACTTAATAAAAATGATTCCCACACAAAAATGCACGTTTTTATTGCAATCACGTCACATCGACTTCGTCGGAAGTGTTTGTATCGCAATTACGCCCGAAATGTGCAAAATTTAATTACGATTTTATGTGCCAATTTCAAAACGCATTTATTATATGTAGCGGACAATTAATTTTACGACAGACAAGACGCAAACATATTATCCAAAGTAAAGTGAATTAATTTCAAGTAGCTAATTTTTTTTCTTAATGTAGGAAGTTGGTAGCGCGCCGCCGATTGAATATCAAGTTGCGTCGAGACAAAAAGCTCCGGCGAGACAAAAACAACCTGAACCGATCTGAAGAACGACGGTTTTTTCGGAAAAGTTATTGGCCACTTCCGGGTTCGACGAGGATGGTCCGGAAATGAACATTCGGACTTTTTTGCGAGAATCGCTTAGGGTGAAATAGGCTTACAGGAGTTTCTAAAAATTGCTCATTTCGTTTGAGAAATAATTAAACTGTAGAAAAAATTAAACTTCTTTTTTTTAATATCCTCTCATCCAATTTAAAATTGTCTCAGTCTAAATCGCTCAATTCCTGCAGGATAAAAATTGTATAAATTACATTAACAGAAAAGTAACTTAATATATTATTTTTAAACAAACCTTGATTTTTGTTATAAACACTTCATAGTTAATTTTACCGATTTTTCGTTGAAACAATTCTTACGATAATTCCCTCCATTTAACTGAAAATGTGGTTAAACTACAATTTTTCTCAGCGCGATCTATATTTAGCTTTAATAGGCGTTCACTCTGTTTACTGTAAATCGTCTACCTTTCGTACAGAAATAACCCGATTTTTGTACCAGATCGAGACTCACCATTTTTCTCGAGCTTCTTCGAGTCGATCCCGGACAACCGGTTGTCCAGCTGGCTCGGCAGGTTGGAGCTGCCGATCTTGCCGTTGGCGTTGCGAAACACGTCGTCCAAACTCTGCCGGTAGCTCAGCAGCTGGATCTCGCGCTGCGCCTCGAGGTCGTACTCGTCTTTGACCTCGAACTTGGTCATCTTGCGTCCTTAACCGATTGGTCTCTAACCCCGACGGCGCTTAGTCTAACAGGTCTCGGGCGGTCAAGCGATCTCGCACAAGGTCGCGCGGTGTGTCGAAATCGGACCTTATGTCAGGTCCATTGTCCTGGCACGCGATGCTAATTGTTCGCTGAATTAGTAGAGAGGCGTCGTCAGGTTATTACGTCTCATCGTCCTCGCAAAACAGAAGGATCAAGTTCCTGCAGGAGAAAAATAGGGAGTTTGTTAGTTTTATCTTAGTTTTATAGGTTTCATATAACAAATTTCATGTGATATTTGTATGTTGTGATTCTGCATTTAATTTATAAATAAATTAAATGCAGCAAGTATCATAAAAAATGTATAAATAAATTATACATTTGTAGCATATAAATATATTTATTTCAGACATCTAACTTATTTTTTTGGCACATTTGTGAAAATATTACTTAGGGTTTCTAAGTATTTTTATTTTTTTTTCTTATTTGGTATGTACTGAGAACAATGTTCTGAGGAAACAATTGTGTAAAATGTAGATTGACTAATTTTGTCGATATTGATCCAATGGTATAAATATGTGGAGTAATTTTATGGGTTAAATTAGTTCACGATATGATATCGTATCAGTTATACGTTATCATCGCAATGGTTGATATTGCGGTTATGATTTATATCGTTCTCTTTAAGAAGAAAAATGTTACTAAGCATTAAATTCTTTATTGAACTAGATATTTTGGCTGAATAAAAATTATCTTTTTAAAAAATTACTGTAATATTAAAAAATGTTTATAAAATGAAATAGAAAGATTATTTGATGATTACGTAGAATTGGAAACATTGTGGAAATATTGGTAAAGAGTTATATATATATAGTTACTAATAATCTTTTTTGTTAATGCAAGTTTTGAAATTTTTTTTAAATGACCGTTTATAAAGTAGGAGCGACTAGACATTATATTTTAGAAACACGACCAATTAAATGTAATACACGGAGAAAAAAGTATATGAAAATGTGAGTATATGTAAGCATTGCGAAACATGTAAATAAAGAATGTGAATAAGTAATAGATTTATGCAACTTTTTTTATTTATATGTTAGAGTGCTTCATATTTCTATCCAAATTTTCTATATACCGGATGTGACATTTTCTTACACCATACATATAGTCTTTTTCTATACTTTATTTGAAAATTTAGTACCTTTTTTATTTCGCGTATTCATTCATTAGTAAAAATAAATCGTGCAGCTTACAAAGAAAACTAACATAAATTAAGTAAATCCCAACAAAAATCATTTAGGTAACAATAGGTTGTGCGTACATAACTTAAACTTGTCTGATTCAAACTGATTCTGATTTACTTCACGAGCGAAGCAAAAACTGCCTAACAGTTTGCAAAAAATTAGTTAGCAAAGACGAATTTTGGTTATTAAGATGCACGGTGCATGCAACGCATTTTGGATCGTGTGTTATTACAAATTTCAAATATAAAGATTTCAATTTTTAACGTGTAACTTTCGTAATTTTTTCATAAATTGAAATTGGAGAATTGGGGTCAATTTGGGTTTAAAAAATGTAATTTTCTTCTCTAAACAATTGCAATGGTAAAATCATTGTTTCGTAACAGTATATGGCAAACAGTATCGCCATTTAAATAGCAATACTTGGCCATTTAAATTGTAAATTTAATGCGATTATCTCGATCGACAGAATCTTACCATTTCAAATTGTTAGACATTTGGAAACATCTGGTTTTGTTACCATGGTTTTATGTATGTGGGATATTCAAATTCTAACTCGGAAATGTCGTTGCAAAAGAAGTAAACAATTAAATAAACAACACTGCAAAAAGGATACTATTTATTATTATCCTTACAGTGATTTTTCTAATATTACAGCGGATTCAATAAATTTACAGTAAGTTTTCTAAAATCACAGTAAACTCTCTAAAATTTTACTGTAGTAATTCCGATTTTTTTTGATCGCCAAAAATTCTTAAACTCTTACCACAGTGTCCCAATCGAAAAATCGATTGTAACCTGGGAAAATGTAAAATTGCAGTAAACTCTCCAAAATTTTACTGTAGTAATTAGTTAAAAATTCTTAAACTTTTACCACAGTGCTTCAATCGAAAAATCGATTGTAACCTGGGAATATGTCAAATTACAGTAAACTCTCTAAAATTTTACTGTGATAATTCGATTTTTTTATCGCTAAACATTCCTAAACCCTCACCACAATGTCCCAATCGAAAAATCAAAAAATTTCAAACCCGCATTCCAGTCACCCAATGACACCGACTGTTCGGCGTCGTTAAACTGAATCAAGAACGCGACTCGGTTTCGTGTCTCAAACGACTAGATCTCACGAGAAGGATAGCGCACGAGGAAACAGCCGCGCGGAACGCTCAAGTCCGTGTCTTTCCGCAGTTTACGTTCCGACAAATCATTTTTTACAACTGATAACGCCGCGTTTAAATTCCGCCTACCGATCGATCTGACCGATTTCATTGCCATTCATTTTCCACTTCCTTCTACAGCTGCGCCGAAAAGTGCCGACAAATCGGCACTTCCTTCGCACTTTTTCCCCGGATTTCCGGTTCCACCTCGAGGCACACGCCGTTTCCGATTTCGGCGATTCCGTCGACTTCATTAACGCCGATTTCGCGCTTACGCTAATAGAACGCCGTTCCACTGAGATAGGATTGTTTGCCGATCGCATATAACTGAATTATCATGCTTGCGCCGGACCTAATGATCGCGAAAATAAGCGATTCGGCGGTTACTTCGGCTTGCAAAGTCCCGAGTTAAGCTGAGAGTTCGAGAGTTCCTTAAGGTGCTGTTGAGTCGACAGATAAAGTTAGAATGGGACGAAAATAATTAGTGTTTATTTATTGATTGAAAAATTGGAGAGATATTTATAATTATATCACTTTTTTATGATTAATAAGTAGTAATATTTATTAATGTGTTAATGTGGAATACTGTAATTTTATAAGATTGTTTAGAAATAAATAAAATGTTATTTTATAAATTATAGTAAATTGATATAATATGAATTCAGGTTATTTTAAAACATACATCCATGTATTTAAAAAAATCTAATTTAATCAAATAAATAAATAATTTTATTCATAATTGTGATCTGACATACCGTACGCGTTTTTTTTAATTTGATGATTGCAAAAATGACCAAAAAACTTTTATTTTGATTTCAAATATGGAAAGCTTCATGAAGCTTTCCTTTCATTTTTCAATTAATCTCAATAATTGTATTATTAATTGCTGAAAATAGATTGGTTACTTCAAACCCACAATTTCAGTACATTACACCCAACTAAAAATATTCCCAAAATCCCCTCAAACCCGAGATTATCGCACTTCGGATGCGCATCTCATATCCCCCCTTAATAAATGACGAGACCGCAGTCACGCCGCAATTATGCAACGCAGGTCGTTCTTAAAAGCCGGAAAAATACCGTTTTTTAATTGGCGCGCGTGACAGCCGTCCGCGCGAATGCTAATCGGCGCGTCGAAAATGTGCCGCTTGCAAACGAAGCGACGAATTCACTTCGTAAATCGAGGACGCCGTTTTCGGCTGGAATCGGCGGACCTGTTGCAACGAGTGCGCGCTTTTTTTCGGCCTCTTTTGGTTTCTGCCGAGCGATAATTGGGCCGCAGCTTGGGCCGCAAACGAGCTCATCAAAATCGAAGAAGATAAAAATATGAAACAAGCAGTCGGCGAAACAAGATCCCGCCGATTGCTTTTCGTTATTGGCACGCAAGCGTGATTTATTGTGGATTGCGCAATGCCGGTGTCGTGAAAAAAGATATTTTACAGATCGCGGCAGGTCGTCCGATGCGTTTTGCGATTTTATCGGGAGGCCGCATACTTGGTCCGTGAGGGTCTCGGAGGATCTCGCAAAACGACTGTTATCTCGAATGACCCTATTGTTTCTTGGCCGGATTTATCGAGGATGGTATCGACAAGGTGTTTAATTATTAATTGTGGTCGGGGAATTAGAGGTTCTTTGATGTACGGCGCTGACGTACAAGTGAATTGTAACGATCGCGAATCGTCCAGGTGGAAGGTCAACGAGAAGATTTATGCCTCAAAATATAATTTAGGGATTGAGGTGGGTTTTTAGAATCAGTTTAAGTGAGATTTGGGAAATGAGGTTGATGAAAAAGATGAAAACGAATGGAAAATTTGTTCGAGATAAAAGTTCTAGATTTCTTCATTTAAATATTTGCGGTCTTGTAGATACATCTGGTTTAATGAAATCGATAAGGTATCGGCGGGAAAAAATAATAGAAAAACAGTGGTTGGACACAAATGTGTTGGAAGTTTGTTTTTTCAGTAACGACATTAATTTTAACAAAAGAAAAAAATGTTAGATCCACTTTTCATCATTAAAATAAAAACTCTGCATGCAATAGAGGAAGATAAGAAAAATTCTTACGTAAATAGAACTAGTGTTCAAAATTGTTCAAAGATTTCAAGTAGAATAAAAATAATTCTTTTTATTAAAAAAAATTCCAATTTGTAGTACTTTTTTTAATATGGACTTATTCTCTTTTTTCTTTTAATTTTATTTTAATTTCTCCAAATTCTATAAATTTCGATATTTAAATCCTCTCTAAAACCCCAAAACTGAGATATCCGAGGTCACACGTGCGAATCTCACCAAAATGTTGCAACTTGATCCCAAGTGGCATCTTGGGCGGAAAAGTTTACTTTTCGTGTATTGCAAAACACAGGTTGCCACACGCATTTTCAAACGTGTCGTAACCCGTCGAGATGTTCCATTGGCCAATCGTCGACTGCACGCTTTTTGCGCGCCCGGACTGACGAATTTATGTCGAATTATTGTCGCACCCGCTGGAGGCTGCTCGATTTAACTGGACGAAGCGTGCCGAATGTTCTAAGCGTGTCGCAACGTTTGCGCAAACCGTTTGCCGAAATATTAATTCATTCGTCGGAACATGTGCGTTGCGCAAGTGTGGATTGTCCGCGTGGAGATGATTCGTCATGGAACTAGTTTGGGCATAATCAAATACCGAATTGCGTCGGCCCAACGTTGCAAAATATGCTAATTGGCGCGGTTCGATCGAACCGATCGATCGTTTTGCATCGAGTTATATATAAAAGCGAATTCCGCGAGGCGCGGAAAAAATTGGCGGAAAAAAGACGCCTGAAATACGAAAACGTTTCTTTGTGAAGCTGTCAATTGAATGATAGCAGGCTTGGGCTGAGTAATGATGAACCGACGCAGATGCATTTTGAATTTTTTTAGGTTTTGCGTTTAGACGAGCTTTTCTAGATCGAGGAAGATGAAAAAATGCAGTTTTTCGAGATAAAGGATTCCTGATCAACAAGATAATTAGATAACAGTTTTCGCAGTGGAAGAACACGGGAGAGAATTTTAGTTTTGTATAGTATCTTCTTTGAAAAAGAAACCTAATAGTGCATAATATTTAGTAAATATTTGTAAATTTCTTTAAGGATATTTAAAAGTAATTAAATATATTACGAAATATTTAAATAATTTACTAAATAATAAAAAAAATTTCCTACACATTTTTTTTAACATTGTAAACATATTTAAAGATATTTTAAAACGTGTACAAAATATTATTTATTTATTGATTCGAGAGAGCAAAACTTAAATTGAAGATTTTTAAATTTACAAATATTTTAAAGTTTAATATATTTGTAGAGCTCTCCAAAATGTAAAATATATAGTACTCTTTCAGACTTTCTTTTTTTCCAGTTATCATCCAGTACAAAATAAATAGATAATAGAAAAAGATAAATATAAGATTACTGAAGCCCGAAAAATCTAAGGTATTTTTGACTTTGAATTTCTATAACGAAAGAAGCTTCTTTAGCAACGCATTAAGAATTAGCTTTAGGAGGAAATGTACTGGACGCAAAATGCTGCACTTTAAATGAATTTGCAATTTGATGTCGGTCAATAAACACAATTATTTCTGGCAATGTCATACAAAAAGGGTCAATCGAAGTAACTGCATCAATTGACGAATTCTTTCAACAAGTTCCAGCCGCTGATTATTATTTGCCACTTTTTATATCTCCTGCAACAGTCTGATCGACATTCTTAATCGATCAGAAGTTCGTCTACATAATCTGCAATTCCAAAATTTTTTTGTAGAGAATCATCGACGGTTTATAATTAACACAAAAATAAAATATGTAAGAATCTGCTTTAAAAATGGAATTATTTCTCAAAAAAACAAAAAAGAACAAAAAACGAAACCGTTTAAATCGAAAAACCATATTTCAATATCTTTAATATTTCAACCGCTTAAGGAAAAAATTAAAAAACTGCAGCATCTGGAATTAATTACTCAGTTAAAGTCTGCAACCATTTAATATCCAGATCTAAAATTTTATTAGCGTCTTTTTTGCAATTTTAAAGACACGTGCATTTTCATTCATTAAATTAAGTCAGTGGTGTAATATCTGCGCCAAATCAGCAACTCCATAACAAAGAAAAAAATTATCCTGTTAGCTTCATCGAACACATTAAAAATAGATTTCTACTAAATTCTAAAATAAACGCACTTAAAAAATGCGAGTATTCATCGAACAGATTCTATTTGCGTGAAACCGAATTGAGTCGTCATTCTCCCGAATGTCCATGACGGCTGCCAGTTTCGACCAATTGATTAAAGCATTGTCTGCCACTTGTTTTCCGTGCCAAATCGGCGCCAATTAGCAGAAGGAAAATAATTTTATAAATGTGTCCGACCTATGACGATACTTCGTCATTCGATTCGATTTCTCCGTACGTTCGGACTCGAGCGTACTTTTCCCCGAAAACTGCTCGAAGGTTGTATCGAATGTTTGATACATTGTTGTTAAAGGTCGACACGATAACGCATCACGTAAACCGTATTAGGTAGTGTTTAATATCAAATATTGTTGCTTTGCTGTGCCAATATTTGTTTGTCAAACGTTTCTATCTTGAGTAACGCATCGTTCCAGCGATGAGTCAATGTAATGTCGAAAGCAAAGCGTCAAATGTTAGTCAATGAACTCCTCCCAGATAGAATTTGAAATAAAATTTCTAATCGAAATAACGGTAATAGCACGGAATATTTTTTACATTTTTGAAAAAATAGGTAGTAAATATTTAATATCATATATTTAACAGAATATATAGGAAATATTTTTAATTATTTAGTAAAAACATTTAAATGTTTAATAATTATTTTTTACATTGGACGTTAAAATATTTTCTAAATATTTCAAAAAATATTAAAAAATATTTACAAGATATTTAGTAAATATTATGCGCTATTAAGGAAAATTTGAAATAAAAATTAGAATTTTGGTCGATTTTTATCGAGGATTTAAAGTTGAGAAAACAAATTTTGCCTATAAATAAATAGCATTTGTGAAATAGTAAAAATTGAAAAATAAAGGTGAGATGAATTTTCGGGATAGGTTTTACCGCGAAATTTCCACTGTAATTTACCGAGCAGCACGGTTACGCGAAAAAGCACGTGTTAGTATAATTTCGTACAATTACTTAAGACAGCTGCGGCTTCGTACTTCAGCGATGATTCATGCAGTCATTATTCCAGGTGTGATTGTCGGACGACGATGCCTCGATAGGGAATCGTACCAAAATTCGAGAACATTTGCCGACGTCAAATTAAAATCACGTGAACAATTTTGGAAACGAAGTTCAAATCTCCGTGGTGGAAAGATTTTTTTTTACTAAATTTCATTATTTTAATTTAGTTACTAATAACCGCCTATCGCATTTTTCGAATTCTGCAATTTACATTAATTACAGAAGATATGTCTAAAAAATTTATCGTATTGTCTCTCAGCAATCAAATTGTAATTTCTTGATTGGAGAATCTGTCGGATTCTGACAAATTACAAAATCTCACCGTTTCCTCACAATTTCCGATTCTCTCGATACATCCTCGATACCGCCATTTACACTTTTCTCCGCCTGCACACTTTTCTCGGTTACATGACGTATTACAAGTCGCTCTTATAGGACATTATACGTTTCCAAACATCCTGTACATGGTTATGTATAAAGACTATGCTTTCACCGCATGATTTGAATAATAAAACAGCAAAGATACGAGAGAACAATTGCCACGACAATAGCTACTGCCTCACTATAAAAAATATTATTCTTCGTCATTCAATATCGTCGTTATAACCAATTATAAACGATTGAAAATCATTTTTCTTTGCAACAGTCCATTTTCATTTCCGCCAACCTTAGCATATTACTAAAACCCTATTCTGATTCGTCCGATAAAAAATTCATTGATCTAAAGTTTCCTCTTGTCTGAAGTGGAATTTGGTTGAAAAATTGTTTTCATTTAGTGACATTATTTAAAAAATATTATTTAATATTAAACAGATTTTGTAAATACTCTAGAAATATAAAAAAATATTTTTAAATACTTAAAAAATATTATAAAAATATTATGAAGTATTTAAAAAACGTTTTTCAAATATATTTAAAATATTAAATATATATTATATAACAAATACATTTAAATATATAAAAAATATTTCTATAATGTTTAAAAAATATTATTCACTGATATGGAACATTCTTAACAAATACATTCTTTCAAAAAAATTCCGTAAATCATTGCTTCAGAAGATTTGCTTTTAGCAAAAAAATATTTTTTTAATATGTAACATTGTCGATTATTGTCTGAATTTTCCGAACAACGACTTGTCAGTGCAGATTTTTATCAAACATTACGCCTCGTTTGTAGACGTTTTCCACGTGATTCGCGCATATCAGTTGATCCACTTACGAACTGTAATGCATTCGCATTGTTTTTGTCGAGATAAAGTAGGTAATTGGCGCTGAATTCCTCAGCCGCGAGTTTGGGTTTGAACCGGATTATCGCGGGAAACAATCGGTGGCAACAATCGGCATTTTTTCATGAGAAGTCACGTCGTTTATTTGTGTTGATAGAAACGAAATGGCCAGCCCGACAAACAAACATTTCGTCGGAATTTTTTCCGCCGCTATTTTCGTCAACGCCGCCACTAATAAATAATTATCAGACGATTAATCGTTCGGAATCGCCACGAAGAAAGGCCAACTTTTATGGTCATTAAAAATCGATACGAATACGGACACGTTTTCGATAAGTCACTCGTTAACATTTATCAGGCGTCAGTTCACGATTTTTTTGAGAAATCCCCGAGCGGCGAATAATTGGCGATTTCACACGAGTTCGCACCGCATCTTCCTGTCGCGTAACTCGATTTTCCCGGAATGTCTTGACGAAATTAAAATTTCGATGAAAATTGAAAACAATTGCCGATAATTAACTTCGCTTGATTGCCGCAATTGCATATTATAAATAGGCAGCAGGCTATTAAAAAAATATCAATTTCCAACGTAAAACCGAATTATCGACCAAAATATTTGATAGCGCAGGAATGTTAATTTCGCCCAGTCATGCCCATTCCGATCATCGCAGCATCTGAACAAACACAACTGTAATCGAAAATTGGAACACCAAAGATAATGACTCAATTGACAATATTTAAAACCGACCTTCCACGCGGCGCCGATCCAGCTGATAAATTAATCCGCCGCAAATCGTTAAACCGGAATTTCGGCGACGTTTTATCTCCGTTTGTTCTTCCCCGAAAGATTATCGCTAACTCCAACGGGACTTCCCAAAAAGTACTTTTCAACTTTTCAAAATTAACAAAACTAACGAAACTAACAAAACTAACGAAACTAACAAAATTTGACATATTCACCGTTTTCTCCGAAAAAAAAACATTTTCAAAAATTACTTAAAATCCTCAAAATCCAATAAAACTAACGAAAATTAACGAAAATTAACAAAACTAACGAAACTAACGAAACTAATAAAACTAACAAAACTAACAAAACTGATGAAACAAAACTTGACATATTCACCGTTTTCTCCGAAAAAAACATTTTCAAAAATTACTTGAAATCCTCAAAATCCACTCCTCAAAAACCGCACATTTTTTCGATTGTTTTAACTTGTTTAACAGTATTTTAACTTATTTAAAAGTTCATTCCGGTTCAAACTCTATACTTTTCCACTTCAATCGCAAAACTTGCATTATCAAATCAATCGAAAATGCAATGGAATGTTTGGCTTGCGAATCGTCGAAAAGAACTGTCAAATTAAAAAGACGGCGCACAGTGATTTGGTTCTAAAAAAAGTGCATAACGTAACGTCATTGTGAAATTACATACGTTCGAGTAGTGTCCTGACGTTTCAGTAGTGTCCCGGCGGCGTGCAGGAACGGCATGTGACAGCTAACCACTGGTAGACGCAATGCGGCGCGCACTTTCCGAAATTCGAAGCCCGCGGAAAACCGGGGCGGGCCGATCTGGCGCTCGACCGGTACCGAACGACGGGGATTGTCAGCCGCGAGCGAGCGTCGGTTCACCAATCGCGCTTAACCGAGAACCGTCGTCCGTCAACTCAGAACGCCGAATGCACAGTGTTTTGCTCGGTTATCAGGTTTTTATAACGAGCCGCGCGGTTTTTCCCCTACCGGCAAACGCGCGATTCAACTTTACCGATGTTTACGTTCGGCGCGCGGTTTTTTCCCCGGCGAATCGAAATCAACCCCGACTGACAATGGGAAAAATGGTTTCTGGTTATGGAAATTTTTTTTAAGTTGCGGCCGTAAAACGCATAATATTTAAAGTAAATAATTTGGAAATATTAAACAATATTTTTTGTAATATTTAGAACATATTTGAATGTTCAATGTAGAAAAAAAGTACAAAATATTTTAATATATTTACTAAATAAAAATAAATAATTGTCTACATACAATATGGTGTACACATTTAAAAATGAATATTAAATATTTTCTAAATGGGAAATATGTGACATTAGATATTTACTATATATTTTATATATATTTTTTTTTAATATGTAGAAAATATTATGCACTATTAGGGGACGGTTCGTTCGGTACTTGGGACGAGGAGGATAGATTGTAAAATGGTTATGAGCAGTGATTCATGTTATGTAAAAAGTTGGTTTTTTATTGATTTTTTATTGATTTTTGAATTGAGTTATTAACTGATTTGTTGATTGGTTTTTTAATTGATGTTCGATTTGATGGATTGGAAAAAGGAATGATTTGTTTGTGGGGCATTTTTTAATGAAAAGAAACTTTGAAAACAGTTTTTTGAAATGTTTTATTTGATATTGTTTTGCATGGTGATAAAAGTTTAAAAACCTTATAAAACTTCACATCAAAGTCATTTGAAATTTGCACTGAGAGAAAATTCTAGTAACCGTTACTATATTTTTTGTAACCGTTACTCGAAAAATGTGACAAAACGCATTTT
>JABFPB010002934.1:0-18527 GCA_022817645.1 Ceratoteleas bidentatus | reverse complement strand
TCCAAATTATGAAATTATGTGAGCTCTTTTTTTGAAAATTCGTTACAAACTTGCTAATTTAGGAGTGTCAAAAATAACGTCTGTCTTGATGATCATAATGAAGCAAGAGGAAAATGAATAATATTTGCAATTCAGGCAAATTATTTTCGTAGGTTTTTTTGGTGTTAAACCAAAAATGTATGTACATTAATTATGTACATTATAATTGAAAAAATATATTATACAAGTTAATTATTTGAAAATATATCTGAAAACTTTTATTTTCTTAGACACATTTTTCTGCAAAAATAATAATAACGTAAAGAATGTTATAGGTAACATTGATCTCACCTGTTGGGAAATCAATATGCATTTGTCAGCTTACGTCGAAAATCAATCTTCATTTTTTTATATCTCTCACCCCATCATAGAATGAATAAAAGCAACGTTATTTTATACGTTTTTCGCTTGCACATGTTGGTGCATCAACATTTTGTTTTAGTGCATTCTTCTGTACTGTTCAATGTGTTACAGTTTTTATTATTCTTTTATCAAACAGATTTTACGACTTTATTTACTTCATAATGTATTTTATTTTTATTCTTCCAAATTATTTATTGTACACAATAATATTTATACTTTTTTTACACATTATGTTTCTTAATAATAACTTTGAACTGATATTTTCTTGCACTTTCAGTCGCTAAGGTTTAGAACGTGACCAAAACTCTAATAAATGTACAGAAATAGCGCATCATTAGTACGACTTCATTTAGTAGAGATTATTTTAGTTTATTTTACTCGCAGACTTCTGTTTGCATGGAGGGTCTCATTTTATTAATTAAAAAATAATAAAGTAGAAAACACAGATTTAGAAGAAGAAGGGTTTTGGTGAGTTATTTTATCATTGTTAAATGTTTATGCGCAATTGCATATTCGAACAGTCTACTGAATCTAATCTGTACTGTTTTGCTAATAGAGAGAGCTTTTTTGAGAAGAAAATTTTAAGTTCGAGAAGTCCTACTTATTAAACGGAAAACATTATGCTATGAATAAACCGACTGCTGACTCGTGATTAAAATACACCAGATGAACGAAATCATCAAACTTGTGCAAATTTAGTCTTTTCAGTAAAATCGTGTGCATTTGTCTCATCTAATGGAAAGGGAAGTTTTCTCGAAACGATGCATTTGCATTTTATAAGAAACGAAACGTATCTGCTAATCTAACGGTATAATTTCTACAACGTTCCGTCCTCCTTACAATTTGTCTTTAAAAGGTCCGTTCTTAATTTTCAGAATAATGACTTTGCATGCCTGTTGCTAATGATTATTACAGACCTAAAAAACCTACATAAGTAATATCGTTCATTTGTGCAACGCTGCAGTTTTTTCATTTTTGTTCAAAGTAAAGGGACATCTTTTTTCGATCCAGTTCTACACTTTGCATAATTCTAAATTTGTTACAAAGTTACGCCAGCGGGAGATACGCAAAATATGCACGTAGTATCCGAAACCACGTTATTTATTTCCAGTTTACTTTTCATCATAAAGTATTTCTATCAATCTTTCACATCGAAAACGTTAAAAAAAAAGAAAATCGCAAAAAACTTTCAAAAACTACGAATTTCGTTGTAATATTAAAAAACTTCTCAATTTATCTTCCTTTATAGATGATCGTTTGATTGGCCAATAGGAAGTGATAAAGAACTTTTTATATGTTTCAAGGGAATTGAAAACATTTATACATTTCACTTTAATAATAAAACTGACTTCGGGGCCACTTTTTCCCACGCGCCAGCAGTTACCTCTGAAAAGTCATTGTAATTTTGCAATTGCCTCTACAGCGCGAGCATTGAAACGAACGCTGCGTGGCAGGACACGTGCCCGGGTGTGTAAATAAAATATTAAATGGTACTTGGCAATCGAAATCGATGGTTTTCCGGTTATACCGAGCTTGACCACGTCGGCAGCTATTTCTAGTTTCTTCATCGACCCCGTTTTGTGTTTAACGTGAAATGGATATGGCTGAGTATATTGGACGATGATTAGCTTCGCCTACGATAATCATTTCATCGAAATCGCAAGTTCAAAACCAGTGCGAGAGCCAGTTCTTTTGTAGCTGTTCTATTTTTCGGGACGTTCCGACATGATCTTCTTCAAAATGATAATGTATATGAGAAAATATAGTATTTAGAAACAATATATAACAGTTAACAATAGAAAATACATTAACTGTTTTTTTACTGAATAAACAATGTGTCAACAATAATATGTTTTTAATTAATTTCGGGAAACATATTCTATGAAACTTTGTTATCTTACTCTTTGCTGTTTTCTTCATTTTTTTAAATCACATTTGAATATTTTTTTTCATTAGTGAACATAATTAAATCCATTTGTTAACTTCTCTTTAAACAAATAAAATGGAATACTTTTTAACATTCCCTGACTGGATCTCAGTATAATTTCCGTTTTTCGTTTCAGTTAATATGGTTTACAATTCGTTTCTTTAAATGCGAAATGTCATCGTAAAACACATCGTACCGGAACCTCCTTAATATGTCACCTCACTCAACCCTTTCTGTTTGGCATCCAACTGAAAATTGATTTCCGACTCATTTCCTTGAGATCGTTTTACACATTTTGCAAATTCAATTCCGTTGGCATTACGATTTGCATTTTGACTTTGGAACTTCTGATCCCCGAAGAATGGGAATGAATTAAGATTTCCTCAGACTCGAGTTATAACGGCACGTGTCGATAAAGGGAAGGATCGAGTTTCATCGACTGCTTATGAGCGTCGATTTAATCTGCGCTCATCGGGAATTTCGTTTTACATTTGTGCGGGGCGAAAATTAATCTCTTCGATAGAATTATTTTCGCGGAAAATACAATACCAATATAATATCAATATACCATCAAATATAATATCAGTAGCAATATGATATCAAATAACTTGTTAAAATTACTAGATTAATTCGCTGAATAAGGGATATGTGACAAATGTATAATAATCAGCAATATTTATAGGGATTCGTAATTTCTTAAATAGATACTAAAGCGATTGAATAAGGCATTTACAGGTTAAACCTTTTTACGCTCATTTTAAGAAAAAAACCTAATCACCCAGGAAGTGAAAGTTAGGAATCCTTTTTACTTCACTTATTTTCTTCATATAAAGTGATCCCGTTTGGATTCGAAAATTATCAAGCGAATATAATACGGAGTCTTTCAATACTCGAGGGATGCGCTGCGAAAATAGAGAGACCCCTAAGTCGTGTCTCAATTTTCCGAGACACTGCACAATTTTAGGAAAGAGACTCGTTCGTACTCCGTTCGGGTTCATAAAGCTCACATTACGAAGATCGAACACATTTGAGTATAAAGAGCTGGAAATGCGAACTGATTTTTGCCTCGCTATTTCTCGACTTTGAGTCCTCTCACATCCTTTAATGTGAACGCGATATTTCCAACATGAGCATGTAAATTCCAAGAATGTCCGTGCGGCGAATTAAAAACGCTTACTAGCTCCTTCTCCCTCTGTCTTTTTAATGCTGGGCAGCCGCGTCCGAACGATAAATAACATTTCGCGCAAAATACACCGCGTGCATGTAACTCAAATTTATAGACCGCACTTAACAGCGCCTGAGCGAGAATGATTAATCCGCTGCTCGCAAACTCCCGCGTGGATTCTCCCGCGATTCATTCCCAACAATATCCTCAAAGTCCTCCCAAAATTACAACTAAAGTCCATTGGAACTATCAGAGGAAACTATTTCACTTGCGCAAGTTTATCTGACGAAGATGCTGGCTAGACTTTTCAAGTTGATCTTGCATCCAATCGTGCAGTTTTCGACGTGTTTAATCTACCGTTATAATGTTCTATTCAAGCTAATGCAATCTTAGCGTTTAGTCCTTAGCTCTTAAGGAATTAACACATTTACCGAAATCAACAACTTATGAAGATTCTCTTAATTCCAAAACTAAATGAGTACGAACTTCTTGGTCTCGCGATCTGTTCAATTAATTAATCGTTTGAAATATGTTGTGCCAACGAAATGATTTTTTATTTTTCCGAGCAAACATACATATATTTTTTACATTGACGCTCATGTTAAAGGGAGTACTTTTGGTTAAGAGTCCATCCAGCTTTTTTTCTAATTATATTCTGACGAATTAAATGATTTTGTTTTAATCAGAAGAATTTTATTAGTAACGATTTGAAAATCGTTCGTATTGATTGTGGTTCATAGTTAATGTCTGTCAAAAAGACTTTGAAACGCGCGGAGAAATATTTGTCCTGATAAAACTAAATTGATTACGTTAATTAGTTTTGTTGAACCGACAAACTCATTTGCGGGGAATTAAAGCTTAGATATGTTTGCTTCAATCAGGATGGAACAGTTTGATTTTACAGCTTTAAACGAAATTCGAAAAGCTATATATGGTCAGAATACAAATTTAGACAAAATAAACATTTCGGAATTTTGACAATCTGGATTCATAATTCTTTAATTAAAGTTATGCATTGCAAAGACGTCGTTATTCATAATTAGTTTTGTTAGTACATGGAAGTGGTCACCTAATATTAAAAATGGAAACACAATAACACGGGAAAACAAAGTGTCTTCAAAAAAACGTTTAGACTTTTAGTATCTTTTTTATCGAAAAACATCTTCGTTTGAGACGTTTTCATGTCTTATCACCAAAAATGTCTTAAAGAAAGACACCTGTTTCTGTAATGAATTTGGAACATATTTTAATGTTTTACTTTTCTTTTTTGATTCATTGGAGAATTCGTCAACTAATTTCGTTAGTTAAATTACATCACTATAATTGTCAGACAATTTCAGTTCTAGTCGGGAGGACACCTGAAACTCTATAATGACTGAAGCTTTGTGTACACAACACCTAGGTAGTTCGTCTTGTTGTCTGTCTTTCTATCGCACAATCAAATCGTCCATGCGACTTAA
This sequence comes from Ceratoteleas bidentatus, assembly GCA_022817645.1. Taxonomy (NCBI): domain Eukaryota; kingdom Metazoa; phylum Arthropoda; class Insecta; order Hymenoptera; family Scelionidae; genus Ceratoteleas; species Ceratoteleas bidentatus. Next base: position 13,573 of record JABFPB010002934.1, on the reverse strand, counting down.
AGAAAACGATTGTTTCTTATTTTTACGCAATGTATTCTCCCCAGCATTATTTTCAAACAACAATCCCACAACCAACTTATTCCACAATACACCCTATTGTCTCTTCTTCTCATTTCAATTAGCGGTGCTGAAATTTTAAAGGAATTCAGCGGATACTAGATAGTCATTTAATTAGCAGCACTGGATCCAACAACTTACATCAAAGTTTCCTTCCTTGGATCATCACTACCATCCCCCCATATATCCCTGTAACTACATTTCCTCACCTGTACAGCATTCTCTCCTGCCTGTCGGCCTCCCTGTAAATCTTGTAGTACATGGCGATCATGATGATGCCCGGCACCCAGAAGCTCACGCCCGAGCTGATGACCGCATAGGGCTTGTTGACAAGGAACATGCACACGTCCGGGTAGTTCTTGCGGAACTCCAGGTGTTCTTGCGTGGTGTACCAACCCGCAAATATAGGCAGGAAGCTCATGACCGTTGGCGAGCACCATACTACGCTCAGCATGGTCGCCAGCCTCAGGTTGGTCATGATCAGCGGGTAGTCCAACGGCTGCACGATCGCGTAGTACCTGTCCACGCTGATACAGCACAGGTGCAGGATCGAGACCGTGCTGAAGAAGACGTCGAGCGAGTTCCAGACGTCGCACATGAAGTAGCCGAAGAGCCACTTGCCCGAGAGCTCGACCGAGGCATTGAAGGTCATCGCGAAGATGGCGACCAACATGTCCGCGAGCGCGAGCGACACCACGAAGTAGTTTGTGATGACCCGGAGCTTGTGGTGACGCATCACCGACACGATCACCAGGAGGTTACCGAATAACGCGCACAGGATGATGAAGCCCATGACCGTGGCCTTGGTGAGCAGCAGGATCACGTGCTCCACATGCTGCCAGTTGTCCCAAGCGTCTTCCGAGCTGTTTCCCTGGCCGGTGTCGATGAGCAGGTCGATCAAGGTGCTGCTCTCGTTGCCCGGGTCCAGCTCGAGGCTCGCGTTCGCCGACATGTTGCGGGGGGTTCGTCACCAAGGCATGCCCTCGTAGTACGGCGGTGTCGCGCTGTACGGTAAACAGTTGTCAGTGCAATGTGGTGCATTTGTAAGCGTCTTGATATAAAAACTTTATACCGGTAGTCTGTATATAGTCGATTCACTTAGCTCCAGTTACATTATATTGATTTATGTTACGTCATCTGAGTTCGGAAGTATAGTTAGACAAGAACGACACTCTAGAGGATCAATGTCAATCAATTTGCACCACTGCGATTTAAACTGAAAGTTGACAGTGGTGCCAAAATACTGATGTAGAACCTCAATGACACCTTGGTATTATAAAAAGTAAAGTGAAGACCAAGGAAGGTCAAACTTTAGTTTTGAGCCCAGTGGTACAAAAGTAACTAAACCACTCTGGAGCCGTCGCCGAGAACAAAAATTTGACACCGTTCCTCTATTTCGTTTCCACCATAACTTCACATCATCAGTCTATATCGACACCGGTGACACTTACACCAAATGTTTACACCCAATCGATAGATTTAGATTAACATTATTTCATGGTGAATGTTTTACCGTGTGGGTCCTCGTCTCGAGCATCAGGAGGCCTCGGTCACTCGCACGGGGATGCATGGACCAGAGCAGCGGCCGACGCCACACTGGGTTGGGACCATGTTGCGGCGGTCATGGGCATCTGAGGGAGTCGTGGCTCGGGAATGCGTGCGACGGGACAGCGAACTGGAGCACGGTGGACGAATCGAAGGGGGCTCAGATTAACTGATACCTGCAACAGAACGAAAAGAGAGATTGGCTTGATTTCATCGGTGGAAAGGACGACTAGCCATAGGGGGAGGAGAATTGTGGGGCGCTTTCAATTATTTGTGTTTCGAGGAGTGATGAATGGACGTGGGGTTGGCGGTGGGAATACGGGTCAAGGGTTCGCTGATTAGGAGGATCCGTCGCTTGACAGTGTTTTTTCGGGAGTCGCGCGGGCAGGATATAATTAGGTGGTCGTTATGGAGCACTTGAACGCAGCGCTTGAGATGGGCGAAATGTTTTCTTGAGGGAACTTGGACGATGTTCGAGCGATTCCGGGGAAGCGCGGAAAAGTGTAGAATAAGTTTAGGAAAGTTCCGTCGTTGGCTTCGCCGAAATGCGAGGCGAAATTAATTACTTTTCCGATTAGACGCCTGAAACTTTAATGGCGAGTGCATTTTCATCTGAACATTAAAATGCATTAATAAGTTTGATCGGACGGAATATTTTATGGTGCTTGTTCACGTGTACTGAGTGCTAAGGGGCGGGGTTTTCTAATTATAAAAGTCGCGTTTATTCGGTGTAAATAGTTGTGGAGAAGTCACGGCGAGGCAATAAATTAAATTGATACATTGATACTCTTGCAGGAATTAAATGGCTATCCGATTTTGCCACCCCGAAAGACGCTTACAACGCGAACATTTTTCTCATATTTCAATACCTACTATTTATACGACCGAATAGCTCCCTGGAAGGTTAATCGTTGAATGATTAATAGCGATCGCGGTAACTCCGTGTTGTATCATAACACATTTACAGCTATCTGCCCCCTTAAACATCCATCAAGACTGATCGTAATACCGATTATTAATTACGGTATCCATTGTCGAATTCCGTCATTTACATGTCACAAAAATCTATTTTCCCTCTTCTCAACGTCACGCTTTTAGCCTAGTTGTACCTCATGGTAATTTAATATTTTGAAATGAAACATCGCCCGTAATTCACAACCAATCCTTGCAGAATAAAAATAAGAAACTACCGAAACTCCACCGATGTAATTAACTTCCTACGTCAACATTTACATCGTTTCTACATCCTGAACTATAAAAAATTAAAATCTCGTTAAGAAGCTGGGTTTTGAAATATGGTTTGAAAAAGTGATTGCGAAAGTCGAAATCAATATCAGAAAATTACGCAGACTACGGTTAACGCGCGACTTAGGATTTAATAAACGCTATGATTTAATCGCGCGGGATTACGCTCGTCGGCGAAATCGCACGTGAAAAATTGATCCGTTCGAATGAACCGGAAGAAAAGGACGGTTGGGGCAGGGGGAGGCATGGAATGCACGATATCGATCTGCGTAATGAGAGCATCGGAAATTAATACCGACCCATCGATCAATTTGCGATAATGCCTCGGTTTTTATTTCAGCCCGGCGAATCGATTCTGAATTTAGATGAGAAATACATATTGGTTTGTAGGTCTGGTGTTTTTACGTCCAACGACGACGTATTCCCAGCTGAACGTCAACAGTTCGTGGCGCTGTGTTAATGTATGTCAGTAAATATGGCCTGGCTGGACGCTTGAATGGCACGCCGTTCGAGACGTTGTTCCATGCAAATTCGTTCGTTTTTCAACCAATTCGTAGCAAGCGAGGTTTTCATTTTGAAAAAGCTGATCTCGATTCAATGCATACCAAGCGACGATATTGTCATACTGATGACGCTGAGGTTATGAACCAATAAACGTATTAATTAAGGGGTAATAGTGCCGCAGATTGGTGCGTAAACGCAACGGAGTCCTGGAAATTGAGAAACTGCGAAGTTTGCAGCTTGTTTGTCTTGAGTCAAGGTTGAAGTCGCGGTTACAAATATTGAATTCCGTACTTTTACAATTTTGCTTTTAATTAATGTTGTGAAGTTATCATATTCCAAGTCGGCTGGACTTTTGCGAGGCATCCGAGTAAATTGCGTTTGGGATTCCTCGTCGAATTTGAGTTTCATCAAATCTACGATGCAATGTGAAGGAAGTGACTTCGGGAAATCGTATTGAGAGGTTATTATTATCCAGTAAGAGATGTGCAATAACAAATTGTTTATTTAGGAAACTGCGCAACTTTTCAATGTGTATTTCCAGACGCTAATAATACAAAAATATTGTGTGAAAAGACGTAACAACGTAAAGTTCATTCAAAATAAATAAAACGTGGTGCGCCAAACATCTTAATCAGGAAAAAGGCATTTAAGCTTGTTCTCTTGTCAATGTGGGTATCACGGAAAACCAGGATATGTGTTTTCTTTTGGTAATTGGAAGACATGGGATGTATAGCAGCAAGTGCATTTAATGCGTTATAGATACGTCTCCGTTTTCGTATGAAATAGTTGAAACGATTTGAAATTCATGAGTAATTTGTATCCCTATTCGAGATAAATAACGGGTACATTGTCCTTTACGACAAATTACACTTGTAAATATGCTATACTCTTTCCGATTTGTTATCATGGGTTCTGATTCAGATCCTCCGTACTGTAATAGCAGTCTGCAAATCACTCACTTTATGCGTATTCAGTCTGTTTTATTTTTAAAACATTTGAATCTAAATCTCTCAACAAATTCACATGTATATATTCCGACACTGATTTAACGCACACTCTAGCAGCAATTACGTAAAATTACAAAGGCGAATGCATAACTTAATAAATTCTTGTAGAACAGTTCGTACATTAAAATTTTGCTTCCCTACTTATAACTCGTAGTACACTTTCTTATGTGCACTTAACCACCGAAAATTATTGCAAAGAGCTTCTATAACTCAGTCAACTGAACAGTTTCTCATTGTAACATTTATCTTTAACCATCGTTTTCCTCTTACAATATTTAATACGCGTTACACGTGTTTAATGTCCGTATAAAAAAGAGTTTTACACTCGGAAAAAAACGACTGGCTGTAAACACCGATAGCTTACTGTACCGATCTTTACGATTCTCGTGAAATCATAACGGCGACAGTTCGAAGACTCCGCAATTTTATATTTAACCACGAGAGGTCTGCGAAACGCGTCCAATGAGATTTGCAAATATGAACGAAAGGCTGTGTATTTGCATCATCGTGCATTTTTCTCCTACAACTATCCATCTCAATGAATCAAATGGCGCAAACTCATAAGGAAATGGCACAACTCATAAGGGCCTTGTATGGTTTTGATCAGAAATTGTTTGATCATGTGTGCCACATCAATTCCTGATAAGGCCCACACGTCTGATGAGGAATGCCACATTACATTTTGCTATTAGGGACGTGACGCATGCTTGTCGTTGTCGTAGGTCGGGCTATTAAACATGTAGCGCATCTCTTTGTTTAGTTGTTTTTCCACTGAGTCACACTTTTGCCTTGCTTCTTAAATTCAGGCTTTATCCAAGATTTACACATCAACGTGATACGCGCAGCTATTCGTTACACACGCACACAAGTGCGCCTTCTATTTCCGCGCCTTTTCGTACGTTAGAAATTTAAGCTTTTTGAACTTTGATTCATATTTCAGGGATTTTTTTTTGTAGAAGCTTTTCGGGCTCGCTTTTCGAAAGGTTCTTTCGAACACGAATTTTTGTAAATTTTTGTTAAAAAAATACAAAACAAATGGCACTTAGATAACGCGATAGAAACTTCGTACGCATTTTATGCGATTCTGGATCGAATCCCATTTAGCAGTCAGATAATGGCAATGCAACGTTTGTTATATGTGAATTCCAAGCAAAATCGTTTCTATTTTTATAATACTATCGCCTAGTGTTTGTATTGTACTGCAACAGTGATCGGTTTGGTTACATAGCTGATGAAGGGCTGGGTTGTGTTTGTTTTTCGGAACGAAGGGCTGCAAATTAACTGTAAATATTCATTAAGGAAGTACCTCGGAGAGAGCATTTGTTTAATGAATCTGTCGTTTTTGCACTAGTTTATAATAGATTTTAGAATGCTTTTAATTTAAAAAAAGGTGGCGCGAAGGATGCAAATTCGCATCCGTGAACAACATTTTCTGACATTTGATTTTAAAGAATGAATACTTGACTATGAAATGGATCTATTTACGTTATTTACATACTTTTTGACCGTTGCGTGTTCAGATATAACCTTGGATTGAATAAAATATAATGAACGTGAATATTTTAAAATTAATTAAAACCAAGCATTGATTTCAGTTTTGTTTACATGGTACGAACTACCATTATAATAATATTCACAGGCTTGAGAACAAATTATTTTAGTTCGTAACTTTGGCCCTTACGTTTACGATTTCCTAATAATACCTGAATAGTGAAGGTTTAAAAACCAATACTATTCTAGTTTATCTAACTACTGCATTTTTTTGTAGCTATTGCATTTTTTATTGAATACGAATGATATGAATCGATTACATACGTTGTAATAATGCTAATAAAAATACCGAAAAGTACTGATGAAAAGTTACACCATATGAATTTTGATTGTTTTGATTTTTATTATTATTACAGGCAATAACAACTAATATTCATTGTCAATAATAAATACATATCCACGTAACATGTCAGTTAACGTAAATTACTTCATGTAATTGTAATTACAATATTATAAATATAAAATGTCCGCATGATATCAAGATACACGAACGAGATATATGTGTTGCTGTGTATTTAATTAACGAAGAATTCTAGCATATTGTTGAAACGGAGTAAAACACGAAACACCGTAGTTTGATGCAGAGAAATTGTGTTTGTCATCGTTTCCCTTGATCTTTGTCCTTAGCATGTGCAGTCAGGAGATGAATATTATCCAAAAATTCGCCCAAAACATTTAAATATGAAGCTCATACAGAAAATGGCAAAATGATTCTCAAATTAAAATCATTCTTATTCATTTAAAACATTTTACCGAGGGTTTCCAGCTTTACGATTAGTTTAGCGTTTATTACTCCGTCCTCCAATAATTAATTCTCTAGTACACACGAGAATAATTAAACCGTAAATAAATATTTCTCGTCCGGTTTATTTTCGATTAATTGAACTTCTTCGCTACTTCGTTTATCGTCATCGGAAGAATCCGTTGCGTCCGCGCAGGTTAATTAATTTACGATCAACGGCAATTGTCAATTATTCACAAGATATTGTTATTTCTACGCTGCATAGCAATTATTCTCAATCGGTGAATTTTCGCGTGCCTAAAAATAAAATTACGCTCTAAAAGCCGCAACCATTCTCCCCGATCAGAAAGACTTATCGTTCGTGAAATCGACTTTCCCTTCCAATTTCGGGGTACTTGCTGTAAATACCGCAACGCTCTTAAATGTAATTCCATCTTGATTAAATTTATGGCATTTTATCAGTTTTCGCGCGCGCCGTCAAATCCATCACCAACAAAGTTCAAAAGTCGAGCAGCTCGAATGCCGAAAGTAATTTAGAAAAACCACCTAACTGACACGACGAACCAATAATTAATCAACGATACAATCTCACGATAAACTGAGATTGTATATAATATAATCATATTATTTTCCATCGCTCGATCTTTTTCTACCTATAAAGCCTATCGACCGCTTATTTGTCATACTGCCGATCGCAAACAAAAACAATCGGCCGAACCGCGAAATTCACCGTCGCAACCTCCCCCGAATTGTATCCTTTAGCGCGACGTCCGGTCGGCGTTCAATACTGGATGCCGAAGATTTCTATTCGTATAATTAATGGTCTCGCGCGATGTTTCGCCAGAGACAAGCCTTGCGTTCATCGATTTGCACTTAAAATAATACCGCGGCGTTTCTGAACTAGTAATCCCGGCAATAGCGCAAACATCCGCGGGGTCCATTAAAAAACGATCTATTATTAATGGGGAAAGTCCCGCGGGACATAAGGCGGTCGCTGCAGATAATTAACACACCGAATTAATTCGCTTCCGCGTGTTCGCCACACGCGCGATCAAATTCGCATGACTCGGACGCGCGACAGAAGAATCCTCCGGCGCGTGGCAATAATTAATCCGCCAATTGAATTATATAAGGGGATCGATACCTGGTGAACCAGTTCAATCACGCGGCCGACGATCAAAAATATTCCGTCGTTTCGGTCGCCATGCCTCCGCACCGCGGCGCAACACTTACATTATCAGTGATTCCGCAAATAACTCCGCCCGACAACGAAAATTGATATTCCGTCGCATAATGCACGCGAGATCACGACAAAATGACTCCGCACGAGGATGTTATCCATACGGAAAGTCGATTCCGACGGTAAAAAGCGTCAACAGATTCTTTGAGGTAATATGGAGAGGATTCGTGTAGGTGACTGCAGGGAGCTGATGGCAAATCGAGCCTTTCGATGTCTGACGTGATATAGAAAGTTGCTGTCAAATTATTGTGATTTTCGGAAGTGGTTTAGCGGGAATTGATTTTTTTTATAGCGCTGGTTATCCTAAGCAAATCGATCGAAAATTGTTTGTCACGTTTTAGAGAGACTGTCATGTTTCAGGATGTCGATTGGGGAAGTGTTGGGGTCTAAGAAATGTTTTAGGGCGAGTTGTGTGTCACTTTGAGTTAAAAAAATGTGTTAGTCACTTGGAAAGAATTGCATTTGTATTACGTGAGAAGATTTTCATATTTTTGATGGAAGATTGGAAGGATCTCGAGAACTGCGTTGAACAATTTATGCATGCATTTTTTAACTTTTATAAATGAAGTGGTCCTTAACATTTCCGACTGCTGTCTCGGGTTTTAAAATGTTTCCAGAGATAAAAAGATAGGACAACGGAAAGGCAACAGAATCGGAACTAAACTCTCGAGTTCAATTCCATGGAAAATAACCTTTCCATGTCAAGACGAAGAGGGTGAAATTACTTTTTTTTCCACAAAGTTTTCCAGGAAATGAGTTTTAATTTCTTCATTAAGATATGAAACAATTCGAAAGTGTAGAAGAAGTTGGAGCACTTAATTTAAAGTTGATTTGTAAATGTTCCTGTTCATTAGGGTTCAAAGGCAAATGCATAGATTGATATATTGAAAAGTTTTCTCGTACAATTTATCATAATCACCGCAAACTCAGCTAGTCTATCTAGTAATCACGGAGTATCAGCCCACCACAAACACCAACTGCAAATCAAATTTTATTGCCACTCTAAATCGTACTTGAAAGTGTTAAAGAATTTCCGATATCAAATGAGAAAAGTTCCTCCAACTTAAACCAAATTTCCCAATGGAGCACACGATTCATCGTGAATCCTAATCGTTACTTCAAAATAACCACAGTTCTACCGCTTTCAGTGCCACAATTTTCTTCGCTGTCCCAAACCCGACCGAAATGATCCAACCTCTCTAACCACCTCTATTCAGTCTGAAAAAATTCTCTCCCTATCAGTTCACCCCTCCCCCTCATTTTATACGTCTTCATGAAAGAACCTGACGTCGAATGACTCATATTCTTCCAATCAAACTCTCACGCTCCAACAATCCGGCTCGCCTCACTGCCGCACTTATCCGAAATCCACAACATACAACGAGCAACCAGGAAGTACCAGGAAGAAATTCGCACTTTCGATAGCTTACTTTCATTCGAATTTACGATCACTAAGATGGACCTTTGTCGGGCCATCTTATCCATTGTCACGCGAGGCACGATTCACAGCACAGCTTTTTTTCTACAAAGTCATATCACTTCGGTCAATCCGCGTGACTCAGGCAATTCGACGTGCCCGAAACTTTTCAGGGAACGATCGGGAGCGTCGTTCGGCTGGATCGCGACGGCGCGAGCGCGGCTTTCGACGCACGAGCTCCGGTCATAATTACGCGTTCTCACCGGCTTGCGAGACCGGAGTGAACTGTGCGCGGCCGTACTGGCTTTCCTACTTTCCTGTGCTTTTCACCCTCCACCGTGTTGTGCCACCCTCTTGCGTTGCCCGCGAACGTCTACCTGCCACCGAGGACCGAAGATCCGTATCGCCCCCACCCTCGCCCACTTTTTTCATCTCGCCGTTCACGTGCACGATTCGTCGCCATTTCGCCGAATTACCGCCGGCTGCGTTCAAATTCGACTAATAGAGGGGTCCAAAATTAGCCAGCTAACTGGTGGGAAGCAATCATGAAGCAAAAAAATTGCAAAAAAATGGAATAGAGTGGGAGGGGTACTTCTTGAAGTTTTGGACTGATCAACAATTTGAAAAGAGGTTTTTGGGGGGTTGGAAGGCTCAGATTTGACGGAAATTGACCAGTAAAGGGGCCAAAATCGATTGGCTAAAAAGATGGGAAGCAATAATGCAGTGGATATAAAAATGGAAAAGGGATGAAAAGGCAACTATTTTGTTTTGGGGATATTTACAATTTGCAAAGTCGTTTTTGGACGCTTGCATTTCACGTTATTCGACCATAGAAGGGCTTTAAAATCAGGCGAATGAACACTCTTAGAGCAGCCCATTTGCCTCAACCAGGAACCTTATTACCTCAAACGGAATCTTCTTGTCAAGAAGCTGTAGTGCAGCAATTATAAAAACAGTGAAAAGGGCGCAAAGCTTACTTTTTATACTTTTGGCCAGATTTACCGTTTGTGAAGTCTTTTTTAGGAACCTCAAATTCAGCCGAATAAAGGGGAAATGATGGGGGAAGAGGGTGAATTTATTTCTTTTCCTTTTGGGCCGATTTACAATTTGCTAAGTTTTGGACTTTTTGGTTTGGAAAAAAGAAGTATCTTCGAAAACAAATATCTTTTTCATCGAAAAATATCTTTGTTTGATATGTTTTTCATGTCGCTTCTCAAAAACGTCTTAAAAAACACACCTGTTGTCTGTAATATTTGGAGGCTCGCTTTTGATGTTATTTGACAATTAAGAGGCTCTAAATCGGCAGACTAAACGGTGAGTAGCAATACTGCACCTGTAAAAAAGTGAAAAAGATAGGAAGGTGGTTTCTTTTATTCTGAACTGATTAGCAATTTACAGAGTCGTTTTTTGGGCTTTCTGGAGGCTCGCGTTTGACGTTGCGAGGTAAAATTAATGGCGCAAATGGGGTTACTGATTTAATGGGCCGAGTTGCTTTGCGCACGCGGAAAGAAATTCGCAGGCAACTTTTTTCGCGAGCGAAAAGGCGGAGAGTTACGCTTGGAATAATTTTGCTCGAGCAAGCTGCGGATAAATAGTCATGGAGCATTATTTTCGTTGGACGAAAAGTTCAAATGGTTCAAAATGGCAAACATTGGAATCGAAGGTCGCGTTAAGTAATTAAAGTGGTGTAAACGCCATTGTTTCAAGAAGAGTATATGACATTTAGGTGAATTCGCGAAAACGAATGTTGAACGATACTATGCAATGGGGAATAATGCATTATGTGTAATTAATTGAACGATTATTTTATAACCCGCTTAGAAGTTTCGTCTGAGATGGTCATGCTATTTTCGACGAATTAAATCTTTTCTGAATCCGATTTTCTTTTCATTAATGAGACTATAAATGATGTCAGATCGGTAAAAGGATGACGCAAGTTGAGCGGAATTAATAAACAATGTCTATTTTCGATGACAAAGTTTTTCCCAAGTTTCAACGACGAAGTGCCAAACTTTTTGCATCGACGGAAGGTAAATTTAACTAATTAGAGTGAAGGTCGGAGCAAAATTTTAATGAGGACAATTAACATTCATGTCCATATTATTTAACCGATCAATTTATGTACGTAAGTAAAGTATGATAATCGGACTAGCGAAATAACTCTGCGTTAAAAATCAGTTTAATTATGATTTAATGCACTTAACCCACAATGTTTCTAGCCATCGAAAATATTGGCAAATTCTGCTTTGCCGTGTCGTACGCACTTTGATTTCAGTCGAAAGTATGCTGATAATACCAATTATTTTATATCGATTCAAAAAGCATGCCATGTATATTGAACATCAAAACGAGCCAATAATTAATTGCGAAAATCTTTGTGAAATTTCCATTTTCAGCGTCAGTAATTAATAATCAAAGCGAGCGACTATTTTTCAAAACACTCAATTTTCTCTTTTAAATTGAAAATATCAAGCTGTTGTACATTTGTCGATTATTTTATCGATTTAATATCCCCATTCATAGTTAAAAGGACGTAAATTAGTTTCCATTCTGTAGCTTTAAATTCTTCAATAACGTAGCAAAACAGAATGGAAAATGTGCTGTGAATAAACTTCGTAATCTTCTTTACGTGAGATTATACGAAATGTCGCGCACTCGTGTGACGCAAGTTGATTGTGTATTGAAGAAAATTATCTCCGAACAACTTCTCAATGTGTCTTACTATTGAGCATCGTAGTGAACATTCCGATTGATATTCGCGAAATGTTAATAATAAATTAAACCCAAATTGAGTCAGTGTATTCCATGTACCGTAATATACCTTACATGAATTGCATTGTACGGAGAGGACTATTTTAGTAACATATGCTCTAAATGGTACATGCCTAAGGATTTCATTTACCGTTATACAAACGGTAAATGGAATCCTGAATTTAAATTGCTGAATTTGTGTTAGCAAAAATGGTTAATCAAATTACGGTTGTTATAACTTTTGAAACAACAATTCCAGTTGTTAAAAGAAATTATTGGAATAGATTGTTCCAACAGTATTTCTTCATTTCGAATGAAGTTTATTTTTGGATAATATTCTGTTTCAAATGAAACCATAATGTTGCGTGAAAACATTGTAAAATGAGTATTATGTGATATTCTGTTGTACAGAAACTTCTAAGGATGAAAGACGATACAGTTGTGATTCGTTTGTTTTATAGAAATATGTTCATTTGATGCAGACATTAATACTTGTAAGTGATCATACTGAATGAGGTGTTTACTATTTGTCACCAATAAAATACATTTTCATATATTGTAATTATTTATATTTTTTAATGTATTGTAAATGAGGTTACAATTATACACCACGAATAGTTTCGTGACTAATCTTTCTGTTTATTAATGTTAAAAATGGTTTTCCTAATATTATGGAAATAAAATATATAAAGCCCAGAATAAAAACAGTAGGAATTATACATTCTTTAAAAACATAAAGCGTATTTCATAGTTTTATAAATTGAATTATTGTGTTCATTTAAAAAGTGACACTGAAACAACGATCAACAAAGCAAAATACATAATATGTTCCGAATATATGTCATGATTGTCTATTGTTTTATAAAAATATGGGAGAGTGCCCTACAATGAGATACTTTTTCTTAAATTGCATTAATCGTATTCAAAAGTTCAAAACAAGTATTTTTTTTAATATCATTAATTAAATACAACATTTAGCTGTAGTGTAATAATATTCATATTACAATAATTATAAGGGTTTAAGTAATCTAATGCAAAATGTGCCATTCTAGGACAGTTCAACAGTGATACAGTGTAGTTCCATCAATGGTACATTTATTAAATCAGAGAGACATCTATCAAAAAATAATAAAATGCACATTAGTTATGATAAATAACAACTCACAAAAGCTCAAGAAATAAGATTTTTTAAAGATTAGTATCATATCTGTGGTTTTGAGGAAAAAACAGATAAGTCACTTTTTTGTGATTTTGAGATATTTGTGTTTAAAGTTTCAAAAGTAAACTTTTGCATTTTTATTTCAATCTCCTTTATGTCTATTGGATACTATTTCTAATGCAAAATAAAGATAAAATATAATGTTTAAGGGGAGGTTCTCATTCAAAACTTTCAAAAAATCGTTTTTCTATTTTTTTTGCATTTTTCGAAAGGTTTACGTGTCTACTATATGGGGTTGAAAGGGTTTTTCGATCCGCGCGTTACAAAAGTTGCTACAGGCCATTGTTCGAAGCTG
>JABFPB010002933.1:0-18528 GCA_022817645.1 Ceratoteleas bidentatus | reverse complement strand
ATTTAAATGCACCGTTCACTAAAATGTCTAAAATCTGTATTTTTCATCCAATGTGCATGCAATTTTGTGTATTGACAACTCTCAACGAGTTGAAAATGGATATCTTGAATGATTTACGAATATTGTTGTTATGAAGTTTGTTTTATTAATAACTAATAATAATAAGGGCGTTTTCAAAAAGTATCTGGTACCACAATTTCGAATCGATTTTTACGAAATATGATCTGCAATGTTCCAGTTATAGTAGAGAGCAAATTAGCTATTCGAAACTTTGACATCACGTATACACGGAAAAACCGCACACGGCGAAAAAGCGAACGGTTGTACCGTCGCACAGTGGTTCCAAATGCCGAAAAGGTGGCCAAAACGTCCTAAAATCCATCTTTTATTTAGGGACTTTTTCGGGTCTAGTTATGTAGGTTGGTACCTGACCTAATAGAAACCGCGCTTCATAACCCTCAGACTTGCACGTGGCGCTCTCGACGCGCATTGTTATCCAAGCGCCGCGCGTGCAAGGGCTGAGCGCTCTGTAGTCTCGCACCAAGATTTTTGTGTAACAGTGCCCTGGGTCGGAAGAAAATGACCACATTTAATGAAAGTGAGTACATATAAACGTTTTTATGTGTTTACCGAAAATTTTCTGTCGTATTTAGAAAATTTAACATGTAGAATACGTTTTTTTCAAGTTTCAGTTACGAATAATAATCTTTAACATTAGATAATTCCGAAGTCCCGCGGAATCCCACTCTCTAACTATTTGTCCAGTATAGTTCAACTATTTTATTATTAGGTTCACGTCTCAAAAGTTGCACAAGTTTGCCCGATTTTGTTTATTTTATTATTTTCTAAAAAAAGCGCAAAATTACTCCAAGTGTCATAACAGTACATACTTTACAAATCAATGCTACTTTTTTGTTAAAATAATTACATTTAAGGAATAAATTAGTAAAAATAAAGATTAACAATTAATGAATAACAATTAATAATAATCGTATAACTGCATTACAATTAGAAAAATTGCAATTAAATTGAAATAGTGTGAAACAAAAATAATGAATTTAAATGTTTATTGCAGAGATTAAATTCCAAACAGCGTTTCGTTTTTATGAATATACGGGGACAAAAACAGATATTTTGTTAGTTTTTTATGTTTCTTTTTCATGAATATACAGGGACCAAAACATTTTTTTAAATGTATTATTGAAATGTTTATCAGACAACATTCTACTTAATGTTTTTATTAACTATAATTAATAAATACATAATACTTCAATAATAATTCAACATTGAAATCATTTTCAGATAAATGTGCACAGCCAATGTCTTTGAAAAGACGGAAAATTTTCGACTTAATAAAAAACTCTCTTTCGAAAGAAAACGAGGTGCTGATTGACTTGGTTGAAAAACATCTGGAAAAGGAAATCGGAAAACCGTTCAATTTGTCTGCCAATGGGAAAGCTGTGTTGCGGAAACTTTTTCATAAAATACGAACAGGATACGAAAAAAGCCGTAGGATGCTGGACAGGTATTTGGCCGCGAATGCAACGTGGTTGGAAGTGGATGTCGAGCTACAAGAAGATTCAAGAAAACCTCTGCAACGTAAGCCTTGTCAATAACATATACATTATAAATTAATTCGATATCAATAATATGTTTAATCAAATTGGTCTTATTTTTATTTTTACAGTGCCTCCTGAGGGCGCAACAGCATCTACGAGTAAAGCTGAGGATACACCTGAACGTGGTTCAGGGGGACGTCCATCTCTCAGTTTCGGAGCTTCCAGTGAAAGATCAAAAAGGAGGAGAACGCAGACCATGCGAGCCGAACACGAAATCGACGAGTTGGCATACGCGTTGCAAATGAGTTTACGCGAATCTGGGAACGTGGATGCAGCAAAGCTGGTGAAGGATATTGCTGAAGGAAGTCCAACCACAGCAACGAGGTATAGGGATTCTTTCACTACGAAACGCGAAAAACCATTGACCAAAGATGAGGCTCTATCGCTCGTTATCGAGGGTAGATTGTCGAAGAATATGTACAACACGATTAGAGGTGCGGGCATAAGTCATAATTGTTCATTATTTCCGTCTTACAAGAACGTTTTAGACGCTAAGAAAGATTGTTATCCCCCGGCTGTAGATATGCGCATCACAGAAACTTCTGCTGAAGTGAAACTTCAAGCACTGCTTGACCACACGGTGGAAAGAATTTTGCGGGTCCAAACAGATGTGATTTCTAGCCTCCTCGATAGGGCGTACGATGTAGATTTAATTTGTAAGTGGGGGTGCGACGGAACTTCGGGACAGAGCACTTTCAAGCAAAAATTCGATGACGATGCTGAAGGCACCAAAACCGACGCAAATATATTTTTTGTTTCCATCGTGCCGCTTCAGATTTTGGCTGTTGAGAAGTCCACACAGAAAGAAATCGTCATTTGGAAGAATCCGCGTCCTGCATCTCCTCGATATTGTCGGCCATTAAAAATCGAATTTTTGCACGAAACTGCTGAGTCTACGAGACTTATAGTCAATGACGTTAAGGACCAAGAGCGTAATTTGAAACCTTACCAAACAATTATTGGCGGAAAGGAAGTGAATGTTGCATACAAAGTGATGCTCACCATGATCGATGGCAAAGTTTGCAACTCACTGACTTGCACATCATCAAGTCAGAGATGCTACCTTTGCGACTGCACTTCCAAACAATTCAACAATATTGATGACATCTTACGAAAACCCATAAAAGAACAGCATTTGCAATTTGGGATATCCAGTTTGCATGCTTGGATTCGATTTTTTGAGTGCCTTCTGCACATTTCATACAGGCTGGATGTGAAGAAGTGGCAAAGTCGCGGGGATGACAAAGCAAAGGTCGAAAGTCGCAAAAAAAACGTTCAAAAAGGTTTCCGTCAAAAGTTGGGGCTCTTGATAGATATGCCGAAACAGGGCTATGGCAGTACGAATGACGGGAACACCGCGCGCCGTTTTTTCGAAAACGCGGAAATTTCTGCAGGTATTACTGCGCTCGACCTTTCATTGATTAAAAGATTTCACGTGATCTTACAAGTTCTTTCTTGCGGCTTTGACATCGATATTCCCATGTACGAGGCTTATTGCATCGAAACAGCTCGTCTCTATATACAGCTGTATCCGTGGTTTTGTATGCCAACTACGGTGCACAAGATTTTACTGCACAGCAGCAAGATTCTTGAGTCTTCAATTCTACCAATTGGACAAATGTCTGAAGAAGCTCAAGAATCTTGCAATAAATTTATAAAACAGTTTCGGCAGGATTTCGCGCGAAAATGTAGCCGCACTAAAACTATGGAGGACGTGTTCCAGAGGCTTTTGGTAGCCTCGGATCCTGTTATTTCGAGCATCCGAAAATTGCCGTTGAAAAAGCTCAAAGCGTTAGACACTGAAGCTGTAAGTCTGTTGAAAACGCCGAGCTGTGAAGCGCAAAGCAGCGACGACGATTCTGCGCACTCGTCCGACGACGAATATTAATGTAAACTAGCAATAAGGAATATATACGAGATTTTATACAAATATGGCCATTTTTTAAATGTTTTCCACCATATTGAATCCGCCATTTTGTTTTCTTTTTAATTTTGTGTAAAGATTCGTAATCAGCGAGGTCAGAATACCCTTTGTACGAAATATCATACAAATATGACCTTTTTTCATTTTTGTCCACCATATTGGATCCGCCATTTTGTTTTTATAAAATTTCGTGTAATGATTTTTCACAAGCGACATCAAAATACCTTATATACGAAGTTTCATGAACATAAGACCTTTTTTTGTATTTTGGTCCGCCATATTGGATCCGCCATTTTGTTATTTTTAATTTTGAGAACAGATTTGTATAAAGCGACCTCAAAATACCCTTCATACGAAATTTCACGCAATTTGAATGACGTCTTTTTAGCCACCTTTTCGGCATTTGGAACCACTGTGCGTCGGTTCGCATTCGCGACCCCTCTTGTTTCAAATGCACAGCCATGCATTACGACATGGCAAAAAGTAGACCGCAACAGTATGTTTTCCAATACTGCTGCCTCCTGGAGAATTGATAACTTCACCTTGATTTATGCTAAAAATTTAAAATACCGGCTTTCAAGCAGGAAAAGATGTTAAACAACCCACACTGGAGAACTAATAGAAGAACATAGGAATTCTAGCCAGAGATTTGAATACTGACTGGCGGGTATTGCAAATCTTCCATACTTTCAGCCGATTGTCAATCCGGTCAAAACCACTTTTATACCAGAAGATCTCAACAAGAACTTCCACTAAGCAGTCTCCCACAATTTACTCTTAACTATATACACCTCCGTCATGCATTTGAAATTTCGCCTCAGCCTCCCTTAACCATTCCAACCCTAAACCCTAAACCTCCTATCTTCTCCATCAACCCTTCCACCTCTCTAGACTATCTACCTAGACTTGCACCAGTCGTCATATGGCCGTGCTCCCAGGATTACTCAGGAACCCGTGCTCCACATCGTCCCCCTGGATGAGCACACTCTCCTCATCCCTATTCCAATCGCCCCCAAAATCAACCGCTCCCCTTTTAGGTCTGAATAAGTCATTCAGGTCTCTACAGCCTACATCCACATCCTTGAACGCGTTCAGCAGGAACACCGCCAGTATCACAGTCAGGAAGCCGCAGACCGTACCTACCGTGTCCTCAGTCCTCATGTTCTCCCATTCCCTGAACAGGATCGACGACGCCAGGATGACCAGCGAGGTGAACAGCACGTAGTACACCGGGGTGACGATGCCAGTGTTGAACAGGTCCAGCGACTTGTTGAGGTAGTTCATTTGGGTCATGACGCAGAGCACCACGCAGAAGAGGAGGAACCAGGTGAGCCAGTTGCTCATCTCGTTGACCCCCAGGGCGGTCTGCCGCAGCGCCAGACCCAGACCCTTGCAGCTCATGACGGTGATCGAGCCGATCAGCGAGCAAAGAATCACGTAGACGAAGACGTTCTGCCGGCCGTAGTTCGGCCCGAAGTAGAAGACGATCGCCATGGAGATGATGAGCACGACGAAGATGTAGTTGAGGAAGGCGGGGGCGCGAAGCTTGAGGAGCAGTTCCTCCATGTTCTCGATCTCGGTCTCCTTAGGCGAGTGGAGAACTAGGACGGTGGAACCGAGGATGCAGAGCAGGCAGCCGATCTGCAATCGGATTGGGTGGTGAGGACTGAAATGCGACCTTGGGGAGAGTCTCTTTAAAGTTTAAACCATGCCTGGATATCTAAATTTGTCCAGTTGCATGGAGGCCATGACTTTGCTTGAATCTGGGGCAAATATGGACCTAGCTGCTCAGATTGCCCGTTCCGTTGGTCCAGATTTGCCGTAAATTCACTCCACACGTTGGCCATAGCCGTGGGCCAAAAACTGGGCGAGAATTGATTTTTGCTGCCCGAATCTGGACCTACGTCGTGGTCCAGTATGTAGGTCCAGATTTGGTACAGATTTGGCCTAGACGTAACAGTCAAAATTAACGTATCTATCCCTACGACTCTTAACCGATATGCCAGCTCCAATTGAAAAAAAAAATTGTGGGAATAATTTTTTTCTGAACTATGCTTAATTTAGTTTTTATTTAATGTAAGATGAGCAAAACACTGTAAAGTTAAGACATTCTGATAAAAATTATGGATTTTAGCCGTTTTGGTTGCACCTCCCCTTTAGGTGACGCTGAAAGTCTGCTACAACGATGATTGTATCTTTAGATAAAAACAGAATATTTAATAATTTCTAATGAACCAATCTCCCATAACCACATTCTATGGTTATGGGAGAATATATCTAGCTAACAGATTGTAATTTTTTATCAAACATGCTTTATTAAAAGTTATAATGTGTTAATCAAGATATTTTCTCTTAACTATAGGATATGGGGTTGATTTATAATGAAATTATTGTTTGTTCTTTATTTATTATTATAAAAGATAATAAATAAAGAACGCTCCGTTTTAGCAGAATTTCAACTTGGCCTTATATCAATGTTATGATAAAGTGATCTACACAGATTACCCTGTTTTTTAATTAACTTTTTCTAGATAAAGGCCATTAATGTTGAGTGCTTTTATTATCAAATTTTGACAATTCATTAAAGGATTATCACTTTAAATAATTAACAACTTTTTTAGTACATGATTAGAACAAATCTTAATGGCATTTATATGACTCATTATTAATTTTAAGTGATTTTTCATAATCTTATATATCTATCATAAAAGCAAATAACATTTAAATTTTTATTAGAATTGTAAAGAATTATTATTCGTATTAGAATCATAATATTAGAATCATAAAGAATGATTCTAATATTCATAAATAAAATGATTCAACTGAATGAAATATTTGCTTTCTTTTGGGCGAAAAAAACATCCACAACCAGGGCTTCATCTCTAGCCTTAGAATTCTAAGCCCAGTATCTTAACTACTCAGCAATGACAATATTTGGCTGTAGCCGTCAGATTTAAAATATAATTCTTCAAGAATCTCGTTAAGATACTACATTTACAACTCCGAGAACCCGAGCCCTCATTGTAGAAGTTTTTTTCACCTAAAATTTAATCTTTATTTAACTTATATGAAACTTACACAAAAAACAGTGATAATACCTGGCTTGAAACATACCTTGCGCATAAAAATATTGAATACAAATGAGCAATGTTGAATATGTCTTTATATTTCTGAATACACCTGTTGCTTGCAGGCAAAACGATATAAGTCCACTGTTGGGCGAAATTGAGTTAGATATGAGTTTGATATCATTTTTGCTTGAATTTTCATTTTGTCAAATCAAAAACGATGAAAAACTCCATATTTAGAAGTTACACCGTTCTGGCTATATATACTCTGTGCGTCACCCATTAAAAAATAATAATTTTTATATTTTTTTCGTGTGTGTGTAAATACAATTATGTATTTCATTATTCATGACAAAAAACTTAAATTAAAAATTTGAAACTTTAAATGCATTTTTCTCAAGTTTTACCAAAATGGACTTATCTCATTTTGCCTGCGAGCCACAGATATAATATTCCGAAAATGTTTCTATGTTTCAATACGATTCAATATGTAATTTTTAATAGAGCAACTTCAAGTTTAAATAGCCATCATACTGAATATAGTATTAATACCTTTCCCAGTAAATTGAGATGTTCATTTAAGTACCGCGATGAAAGTACTGCAGACACTAAAATACTCAAGGCACCTAGTGGTGTGACCAAAGTAGCTGGCGCAAAAGTGTAAGCTATGAAATTTGCAGTTTCTCCAAGTCCCACTGAAAATGGAATTACACTCAATTATTTACCCTGTTTCCAATAGAGATTATTTGCAGATTCCAATGGAGAAAATGAAAAAAATATGTAATCATCATTACTTGTCAACAGTCCTGCCCACCAAATCCATTCCTTCAAATATCCAAATCCTCCAGCCCCTGCTCTCAAAGCACCATGTTTTTGCAGCTTGATCAAAGCCTTCTTTTTAATAATAAAACTCGATCCTGGAAAAACCAAAATTTATGCTTTTTAACTTTTAACTTAAGCTTAGGAAATTTATGCTTTTTAACTTAAGCTTAAAAAACTACTTTCCCTTTTTTTCCTTAAAAAAAAAAAGAATCTCAATTTCAAAATATCAAAAATCTTTGCCTCCCTTTACTCATCCCTGTCCCCTTTTGCATATCACCACAGCCTTCATTCACAGGAAGTGTGAAACAATTAATCAGAGGCAAACAATTAACCAGCATTTATCTCCACGACAAGCGAAACACACGACTGACGTCATTGATACAGTTCCAATGAACCGCCGTAATGACTGAATGAATTGCGCGAGCACGTGCAAATCCAGTCTGACAAGTCGACCAAAACAAACGCCTCGCTAACCTATGAAGACACTTGACGCCACGGCGAATCCCAGGCCAACGTAATAGTTGGCGGAATTCGGCTGTTTCACGAACTCGTCGCCGTCGTCTGACATCTCGTCGGCAGACAACTCGTTGACAATCGACAGAACTTCAGCGATGAAAACAATAACAATAACAATGTCGGAACAAGAGTGAAACTCTATTTTCCCGCATTGACAGCCAACCCGGCGATTCGTGGATTCGGATACGAGAGCGATCGGCGCGTTCGGCCCATTGTCCGGACTGACTCGCGCGGATTTCAACGCAAAAGTTGCCGCGGATTCTTTCGGTCGACGACGTGCGAGGTGACGTCACGGGGAGATACGACTCTTGCGCCGGGAGGCCCTCTGGCGAAGAGCGTGGGAGGTTTGTTTGGTCAAGGAAATTAAATTAATAGAGTTTACCCTTAGAAATTACGTATTGAAACATACTGTCACAAATTGAGACAAATAGATACATGTAGAAACATTTTAAGAATTACCTAAAAATATTTCGTAAAGAGGCATATTAAATACGGCTCAGTTTCATGCAGAAAATTATTCTAAAAAACTCTGAAATAATTTAAAAAACGAAATAATTTATTTCGACCGTTGGTCGAAACGTCGTTAAATAAACGATTATTTGAAAGAAATTATCTTTCTCTTGTCTGATAAGTTGGTCGTTAAATTCAAATTCTAAATTCAAACACAGACGTTAAACCAAAACAAATAAATAATAATTGTTTCAAAAATGTTTGAAAAAGTAAAATATATATAAGTAGTATATTAAATTATAGTAATTATACTGTATATATATATGGGTAAGGTTAATTTAATGAACAAAACAATTCATAAAATTACAAGCATTTTATTTTTTTTATTTTTTCGCTATACACTTTTAATATAAAATTATTACAACATTTAACAGAATAAAGAAATGTTCTGAAAAATGGATCAATTTTTTGTTAAAAAACTCTTTTCTGTTTAGCAATAAAAACATAGTTTTTAGAAAATGCATTTAAAGTTTAAATGCATTTTCTGCTCTATATTTTTGGAACTCTGCTCTATATTTCTGCTTTATATTTTTGGAACGTCGTTTTACTTTCGCAGTTGATTTCTTCCTAGGCAAATTATTTCTGTTCGACTTCTTAACGTCAGGAGCTTCGATCCAGTCACTGTCTGAATCTGATACAACAAGAACCAATTTAGTCATGGCAAACTTTTCCGAACATTCAATGTATGGAAGCCCGCATAGCCCTAAATGTTTGCAACTGGCCCTATCCCCCCTTTTCTCGATCTCCTCATCACTTCTAGACACTCTATTACTATTCACATCTTCATTTTTATTGGTCCCCCTGTTCTCCACCTGCAAAGACTGCTGATGATTTGCCCTTAGATCCTGTTCAGAATCCTGATTCAACTTCTCCTGTGATTTTTTAGTGTCGCTATCATCTTTTTGATTTGTTTTATCATTTACAGGCTCTCCAGACTTAGTCACACCTTGTTTCCCAATAATGTGGTTTTCGTCAAATGCTGGGTGCTTTTTTGAAACATCTTCAGCAATCTGTTTTGACTTGTCAGGAAACTTCTTAAGCTTCTCGATATTTGCTTCATCGTCTTTATTTCCTTTATCTGCTGTTGGTATTTCAGGTCCTTTGAAGCATAGTTTTTTATTTATTACATTATCGTCCATATTTTTCTCTACAAGACGTTTTCTCGGTTGGACTTCTTCTGCCATTTGTGCATCAGAAATGTCAACAATTGAGTCTGAATCCTGGTAAAGTTTATACCTAACTGAATCTTTTGATCGAAATGGCTGGGAGTGATTCTCTTTGGAATCTCCAAAACTGGGCAATCTTCCAGTATTATCAGGACTTGTTGCTGAATTTTGTTTCATATTTGAGGTAATACTGGGACTTGCTGGTTTATTGATGCTTTTCGCACTTGTTGGCGAAGTGTCTTTTGACTGTTTTGGCGCATCTGAGTCTGAGTCAGTGGAAGTATTTTCTTCGCCTATGCTTTCGGATGGACAGTTATTTTCTGAGGTTTTTTCTAATAAAATGTTGTTAATCCATTCCTGAATTAAATGTGGGGGCATGCGAACAGGAACACGTACGGGGTTTACAGCTACTTCCTTTTCTAATTGTTGAATCCATTCGCTTTCTTCATCTTGAACTTCCTAAAATGAAAATTGAATTAAACATTAATTGATACTTGCTTATATATTTTGATACAATATATTATTTAATACAGTACTACAATGATAATATATACAAAAGCTTATTAAAAAAGAATGTATAAATGCATATAATAAGGAACTTTGGTGTTTCAGATTTATGAATGATTCTGAATAACTTTTATCTTATTCTGAATTGTTTGGAACACGTAGCTTTGGAATGGAATTCATTAGAAGCTCCGTAAAACATCCGAAAGTGTTCAATTTTCCTCTTGAAATAGCATTGTTATTTGATGACTTTAAACAAAAGTTTATTTTGTTAATTAAACGATAAAAAATCTGTAGTACATACGTCTTTTCCCTTCTGCAATTGGTGATACAAAAACTGATTCCAAAATTGTTGCCTTTCATGTTCTCTTCGACTCATTTCTCGCTCTAAACTGAAACAATGGTACACAAAATAACTCCTCTGCATTTTAAGTTTTGAACATTGAAAATGAAACTTAAGGTTGTACAATCATGAATCAAAAGTATTAAGAATGTCATGAAAATTTACGTGAATGCATATTTATACCATTTATTTATGTTCCCAAAATCTTATCAAAATTGTGTCGCCAGAAGTTGTTCGAAGTAACCAAAAAATACATGGAGTGTTATGGGAACTAACACATGTAAAATGAATATCGCAGATTTGCAGGAGAAAAAGTATTAAGAATCTTTTGACAAATGGATATGTCATTAATTATGTCATGGGAAAAATGTATACAAAATCGGAATAAGTTTTTGTCGCTAGTTTTAGAGATATTAACACAAATAGAAACAAAAACATGCATTTTTGTGAATATGTTGCCGTAGAATGCTCGCCGAAACAAATATCCAATATTTGTGTAGATTATAAAGTCAGTACTGCCTATTTAATAGCTTTCATAACAAATTGTGTAACTATATAAAAAAATTAAAATGTTTAAACAATTTTGTTTTTCTTAGTTTTTGAAAATTGAGTTGATAAAATAATTATTTTATCCTTGTTCACAAATATTATACGAAAATACAACGTTTGCTTTCATTCAAGTAGGCTATCCGAACGATTAATTTATTGAATCCTAAAAATACACTCCTTTGCGATTGTACAACTTAAATAATGTTTATAAATACAAACATGTGGTGTAAATTAATCTTCAACTTAGAACATACATATTATTCCCTCTGAAATGTAGTATCAACATAAATTACCCTGTAGAAATTAAATCTCTAAAAATGCTCTGAAAATCTTAATACATCTAAAAATCTCTGAAATATCTGAGAATTTCTTAAAATCCTTTCAAAATTGGAGCTGTCAGAGTTTTTCAGAGACTTTTACAGAAAACTCTGAAAATATCTTAAAAATTCTGAAAAAACTAAGACAGTCCCAATTTTTTTGAATTTTTTCTGAGTTTTCAGAGTTTTTTCTGTTAATCTCGGATTGATCTCGCCACTCCTCTATAAATTCCTTTTGCCTTTCAGATTGAGCGACCAGAATAATGACGTTAATCGAGGGAGTCGGCGACGAAGTGACGGACTTCTTCATCGTCGTGAGCATCCTGCTCATCAGCTGGATAGCATGGTGCTCCACGAGCATCTCCGACCAACCATTCATTCTCTTTTACAACAACGTACTTATCTTACGGCAACACACGCGAAACCGAATAGCAGAATTTAGGTCAAACCATACGGCGGATCTCACTAACAACAATTCGGAGTTGAACTCCGAACAGTCCAGCCAGCTGGATGCCAGCAACACTAACGAGGCGGGAAACAGTTGTCCAGAATCTTCCAGCAATGGTACTTTGGGAACCTATTCAGTTGCAAACTTAAACTCTCTGGTCTTCGAGAAATATTACAATATTGAGTCATTTAGTCAATATTGAGTCAATATTGAGTCCATATTGAGTCAATATTGTTTCATTGTTGAGTCAATATTGAGTCATTATTGAGTCAATATTGAGTCATTATTGAGTCAGTATTGAGTCATTGTTCAGTCGATATTGTGTCACTGTTGAGTTAATTTTAAGTTAATACTGAGTCATTGTTGAGTCAGTATTGAGTCATTGTTAAGTCAATATTTAGTCATTGTTGAGTCAATATTGAGTCATTGTTGAGTCAATATTGAGTCATTGTTGAGTCAATATTGAGTCAATATTCCAGTTAATCCAAGAATCTCTATCTCCAGCTGGAAGTGGCGTTTCCACTGAGCCAGCAGAGAACCCTGGAACTCCAGCGACCTCTGGAACTGCTGAGAATGCGTCTGGACCAGAAGCACCTATCAGGTCGGAGGAGCCAGAAACGTCGGTTCCCTCTGAGGAGACCCTGATCCAGGCGATGGATTCGAATAACAGCGAAGACTCCAGGAGTTCGCTGGAGGAGGAGTTTGTGGCGAACAACAGCTCGGGCAGCGAGCAAGTCGTGGATTCGACGACGAATCAAGTCGATGGCGACTCCTCGCAGGATGACCAGATCAGCATCAAACTCAAGTTCATGAACGACGAGCAGAAGCTGGTGACTGCGTGCCTCAAAGAGATACTTGGTGATTTCAAAAGGTATCCATCTTTTCGACTTTTACTCAAAATCAAGTAATTTTTTTGAAAATTTGGTCGCATCATCGTTTTTAGGAAATCTTTTAATTTGAGTACCCACATGCCTATGTTCAGAAGTATTTTGATAAAATAAAAATTGTTGAAAATTGAGGGAGTTGGTGTTAAACTTCGATTTTGAGACAATTTTGAGTCAATTTTGAGTCAATATTGAGTCAATATTGAGTCAAATAATCAATAATAAGTCAATGCTGAGTTAATTTTGAGTCAATAGTCACTGTTGAGTCAATAGTCATTGCTGAGTCAATTCTGAGTCAATTCTGAGTCAATAGAATCATTATTGAGTTACTGTTGAATCAATGTTAAGTCAATATTGAGTTAATGTCGAGTTAATAGTCACTGTTGAGTTAGTACTGAGTTACTGGTGAGTCAATGTTAAGTCATTGTTGCGTTAATATTAAGTTACTGTTGGATCAGTGTCAAGTTATTGTTGCGTCAATGTTGAGTTACTATTGAGTCAACGATAAGTCATTGTTGTGTCAATATTTAATTAATGTTGAGTCAATAGTCATTGTTGAGTCAATATTGAGGCAGTGTTGAGTAATTGAAGAGTCAATGTTGTGTCAATATTGAGTAATTGAGGAGTCAATGATGATTCAAAATTATGTTCCGAAGAACTTTAATAAAATAAAAATTGTTGAAAATTGAGGGAACTGCTGTTTAACTTCGATTTTGAGTCAATATTAAAGTCAAAGAGTCAATATTTGGGTCAATAATGAGTCATTGAGTCAGTAGTCACTGTTGAGTCAATGTAGAGTTAACAGTCATTGTTTAGTCAATGTTGAGTCATTGTTAGGTCAATGTAGAGTTAACAGTCATTGTTGAGTCAATGTTGAGTCAATAGTCAGTGTTGAGTCTATTGTGAGTCAATTATAAGTCAATGTTGAGTCAATTATGCGTCAATGTTGACTCAATAGTTATTGCTGAGTCAATGTTGTGTCAATAAAGTATTTTTTGAGTTAATATTGATTCAATAGAGTATTTTTGAGTCAATATTGAGTCAATAGTCATTGTTGAATCAATGTACAGTTAATAGTCATTGTTGAGACAATGTTGAGTCAATAGTCAGTGTTAAGTCTATTGAGAGTCAATGTTGAGTAAATAGAGTATTTTTTGAGTCAATATTGACTGAATACCCTAAGGGAACACAACGATCAATCAACGTTGAATCAACGTCGATTCAACCTAATCAACGTTGACTCAACCGATGTGTTCCCTTAGGGTATAAAGACAAATTTTTAAGTTTTTACTCGTTGCCTTGATTTCACGTTGATTCAACGTTGTTCTCAAACGTTCATTCAACGTTGATTCACTTTGATAGACTGTTATTGTCAACGTTGATTCAATCTTTGTTCAGCATTGCACCACCGTTAATTCATCATAGAGCCGAAAACGTTGATTCAACTATCCCCAACCCGAACATTCATAAGTTTACCAACGTTGAATCACTGATCCAGTAACGTTGGACTAACGTTGATTCAAGGATTTTGGGAACGTTGATCCAACTAACCGCTCCCTATTTTTTCATAACAACTCGATTTTTTACAATTCGATTTGTTTTAACGATTTGATTGTCTATAACAATTCGATTTGTTATAGCGATTTGTTTGTCCATAACAATTTGTTCTTAACAATTGGATTGTTTATAACCATTTTGTCATATCAGCTTGTTTGTTTGTAAGAATTTGTTATAACAGTATATTTTTTATAACAAATATTTCATAACTCGTTTTTTTAATTAGATTTTTATAACGATTTGATATAACAATTTTTTATCATATTTTTATCATATTTTTAGTAACATATATTTTATCATTAATTATATTTATTTATAAATGTTTATAACTTTTTAATGTTAAAAATTACTTTTACGTATAATAAGTCGTATTCTTCATGAGGTGCAGAAAAGTTGCGACATTAGTGACCAAAAACGATACCGAATATGCCAAAAATCCGTCGGTACGTGAAGGATTCAAATCAGTTCTAATGAAATCTGATAGACTTGGATTACATCTTATGTTAATTCAGTTTGATATCCAATGCGCATCTAACCCTAACATTTTTATATAACTTCTTTTTTCTAATATATTCTTTTGATGCGAAAATCGTGAAAAATGTAGCCACCGCGTTTGCCAATGTCATTTTCTCCGCGTACATCTGCCCCATCCAACCAACTTTGCATTTCGGCCGCACCAATAAGAAGACTCTCAGCTGATCCGTTTATCCCGTAAGCCAAAAAAGCACGGACCTAACCGCGCCGCGATTCTCCCGCGCAAGAAAGCCAGACAAACAAAGGCAGCCCGGCTGAATCGAGATAATGAGGGTCGCGTAACTCCGGCCAATCGACGTGCCGGCGATTGGCCGGTTCCGTTTTTTCCGTCCCTCAGCGACCCGAGCTGTTATTAACTCGACCGCCGGGGCGCTGTAGACATTTTTCGCGGCGCACAATTGCAGAAAGGAAAAGCGCGCGAAATGAGTTTATTTCCGTTTGGGCCGGAGTTTCAATGTTTACCGGGGCACTTAAGCGCGCGCGGAACGAGGGGAAAATGACATAATCGCGGTTGATCGTATTTCGCCGGCAAAACGAGCAATACTTTTACGCAATGAAAGTTAATATCGTTAGCTTATCGCTCGGAAAAAGTACCGCCTCATTTTCGCCGTCCCTGCTTTTTTCGCCTTTTACAAAACACGCTCGGTGATCTCGCTCCCGAACAAGGGTTCCTTTAACAAAATACTCGCATGATTTAATTAACCCACATTACGTCGCTAACGAGCGCGGCTATCATCGTGCTTATCTGGCTTATGATCGACATTTCTTTTTGTGCATTTTTCTTCCTTTTTATGCTTGACCAAGACCTCGCCCGGTGATACACTTTCACCGACTTTCAGCCGTCGCGATTCATCGCCGGGTTTCGCGATCTCATTATCATCTTCGCGAGTTTTGTTTTCTTATGCGAAGTAATCGACACTGTTGCGCGCGATTTATTAGGAACAGTGTCGATTTATGACAAGAAGTTTACGCCCCCATGAAACCATTTCAAATAAATTTTTAGGAGTGTTTTCCTGATTAAAGCATCGATTTTTACAAGTTAGCAACATTTTTTGGGGGGGGGGGGGCTTTGTTGCATGTTTTTACAAAAGATGCAATAAAATGTGTTCAAATGTGTACACGGAGAGACCGCCGAACGACTGACTCGTTTGCCACACACGACTGATTCGTTTTGTTAAAAAAATATGTTAAGGAAACGACTGACTCGTTTCCTTAACACATTTTTTTTAACGAATCGACTCAGTCGTGTGTGTTTTTTGCAATTTCCAATTGCGTGAAATATGCGTTTCGCATATGTGAAACGCATATGCGAAACGCATATGCAAAACACATAAGCAAAACACATGTGAGAAACGCAGATGTAAAACTCATGTGCGAAATGCAAATACTGAAGCTTGGGTTAAACGCACATATGAAATGCATATCCTATTTACCACATAGGGAACGCATATGAGAATTACATGTAAGGAACGCATATGATAAACTCATATGTGAAACGCATATAATGTAACAATTTTGAAAATTATTTTGATTTTTAACGACATTTTGTATTAATTCCAATTAAACTTCAAATTTACGGTTGATTTAAAATGTTTATAAGCAGATCGAACGCCAAATTATATTGTATTATTCGTCAATTTATAGGGATACACTGAGAGAAAAATTGTGTGTAATGGTTACAAAATGGTATTGGCCAACAACTGTTTTGTCTTCTTTGCTAGGATTCTTGGGAATTCAACTAAGGTGCTCTCTTAGGGATAGTGACATTGATAATAAAAAATGTAAAAGGGACTAATTATTTACAGGATCGTAGCAATGTAATATGTATTGGAGACCGTCAGTCAGCACCATTTACACCTACATCTGGTGTTCCACAAGGTTCGAACTTGGGAATTTTTTTATTTTTGATAGCAGTGATGCTCCGGACTCATTATCTTGTCATATTTTGATATACGCAGACGATATGAAAGTATTTTTGCCTGTTAATTCCGTAGATGATTGCGAACACCTACAGAGTAACTTATTGTTTGCTGACTGGTGTGCACGTAACCGTCTTGAGCTGAATCCGAATTAATGTCAGGTTATGTTTATGTTTCAAATCCCATCAATTACAACTACGTAATCAATGGCAGTATTTTAGAAAGGGTACTTAGTAAAAAAGATTTGGGTGTAATTTTTGATCGTCAATTATCCTTTGATCACCATATTGTTGAAGTTATCAAAGCAGCCAATAAAACCTTGGTGTTCCTATTGAGATATCGCAGACATTGTCGATCAACTGAGACTATGCGGGTCTTATTTAATGCCTTTGTTCGTCCCAAATTAGAGTATGCTGACTTGATTTGGTGTCCTGTCTCTGCGATATGTGTTATAGCGCTTGAGGCCTGCCAGAGGCCATTCGCAAAATATCTGATGATGAGGAAAACGGTTTCCTACCCCCCAGAGGGATAACCAGATCTTTTACGAGCAGTTTGGCATTCGTGAATTAGAATCCCGTAGGAAAATTCAAATGATCGTTGGCACGTTAAAAATCATCAGTAAATTAATAGATGTTACACCTTTATTGGATTCTATCCCTCTGGCGGTGCCTCAATACAAGGGAAGATCTCCTTCAGTTTTGTTAACACTGCGAACTACAGGAAGGCGCCTGTACCGCTCGAATTTTGTAAATATGCTTAATATCTCGATATATATCGATGCTTAATATGAGTTCCTTTCTGTTAACGCGCACTCTATTGATTTGTTTTGCAACTCAATAGTTTCTCTCTCAAAGGCTGCTTCTCAGTTTGTTTATTCACATGCCAATTAAATTAATTAATGCATCGAAATATGTTCTGTGCTGTTTAGTAATCCCATACATGGTTTTTACCGCGGGAAATATTGTATTAAAAAATAAATTAATTAATTCATATTTCATATTTTACTGACCTCAGAATAAGGAAAAACCATAGAATTGTCAAAATTGATACATTCATTATTAACTTTTGTATTACAAATAGATGTATGTACATAGGGTGATTGGAAATAAATTCACCACGTTTATGTGTAAATGTCACCGGGTCTCGTGATCGGGTCACGGGATCGACTCACGTGATCGATTCTCGTGATCGGGTCACGAGATCGGGTAACGGGATTCAGTCACGTGATATATAGCCTATCCTTACTACTATATAAATTACAAAAAATGTTTGTTTGTTTGTTTGTTTGTGTGTCCGAGCATCAGGCAAAAACTATGCTGTTGATTCAAAATCAATTTAACATATATGATTCTATGGCTCTTCGAAAGTGACGTAGGATATACAGATTGTTTTGAATATAGATATTTCGAGGAAAAATTTGCAAAATAAGTATCATCTCAACATGTATTGTTCGGTACATGTTTGCCTGCTTTCCGAATTCTATCGGAAAGCTTAAAAAAATTACTACAGCTAACGCTAAACTGATTATCACATCAAATAACGCATTTAATACTCATCTTCGAAGCACAGCTTACATTGTGAATCATTCGGACAAAAAATTTTTTCGTAACGCTTTTTCTGAACAATTTCTGATCCATTCCCGATCCATTCCCGTTCCATTCCCGATCCATTCCCGATCCATTCCCGATCCATTCCCGATCCATTCCCGATCCATTCCCGATTCATTCCCGATCCATTCCCGATCCATTCCCGATCCATTCCCGATCCATTCCCGATCCATTCCCGATCCATTCCCGATCCATTCCCGATCCATACCCGATAAAAGCCCGAGACATGCCCATCCCGACC
>JABFPB010002932.1:0-18530 GCA_022817645.1 Ceratoteleas bidentatus | reverse complement strand
TCGGCTTCACCTCGTTCCGGAAGTTCACTCGTTTCGAAATACGAAATTCCCTCCCTAGTGGTGTAATGTACTATTTCATCTTTTACACACTACTGTTGTTG
This sequence comes from Ceratoteleas bidentatus, assembly GCA_022817645.1. Lineage (NCBI taxonomy): Eukaryota > Metazoa > Arthropoda > Insecta > Hymenoptera > Scelionidae > Ceratoteleas > Ceratoteleas bidentatus. The sequence goes on along the minus strand of JABFPB010002932.1, from coordinate 18,429 downwards.
TTTGTTTGTTTTTTATATCCTTTACGTACATATTGTGATATTTGTAAATAACAAATGTCATAACATGTATGTAAAGTGTGATTTTGAGATTATGACTCAGGAAAATGAATATACTAAGAAATTGATAGAAATTTAACTAAATATTGTCTTTGACGACCTATTTAACTATCGAAATTGTCTCCAACAATTATTATACCAATTAAAATATTGATAGAAAAGTAGGTTTTGGTCATGAGTTTTAATTGCATTTCATTTGCCAAATCAACAGAAAATGATCGAATTGATATATCGAGAAGAAATGAACTAAAAATGTTCATTTTCCAAAAAAGTCATTTTCTGAAATAAAATTTCAGCACAGAGTGTCATGCAGAGTGATTAGTGGAGTGTGAATAATTGACAAATAAGAGATGAAAATGTAATGAAATGTTAATAAAAAACTGTTATGTAAGAATGATTTTATAAATATGCGATTGACACGTGTATGTGGCTTTTTTAGAAAAACGTCTAAAATGGACCGAAAGCAATGATTTGGAGGTTTATAGTAGAAACATTTTGCAAAATAAAACTTTATGAATTTTATTTATCCAATTGTTCCTGAAAATAAAACAATTCAGTCTGTGAAGAAAAGGAACGCTTTTTTAACGTAGTGTAATTTTGTTTTTTTGTTCATTATTCGTTCATACAATAATGCTTAATTCGCATATCATTAATTATAATTATACTTTTCAATCAACATTTATCATCACGCTACTTTAGTTAGGTCACGCTACCTTAAAGTGACGTCAAAGAAAACACGTACGTTTTCGCGCCTTTTCGTGCCAAAAACGATTGTCGCTTAAATTAATCCACTTCGTGTGTTTACTTTTTACTTAAAAAGTCCATTTATGCACATTTGGAATGTACATTAGTTACACAATGAGTAATTAAATAAGATTTTTTGCAAAGATGAAATCGATATTATGTCCAGTAAAACATTTTTTATGCAAATGGAAAGAAAGGAATTGGACTTTTAGATAAATTCCGAATTCATCTGAAGTGTCTGGAATTCATTAAAATATGATTTGAATGCTGTACTAGAAAAATGGATTCCAATTTATGCATTCAACAAATAATTCAAGTTAAACATTTGAATAAGACAGTGAAAAAAAGAAGAAAGACAGTGGCAATTGAAAAAAAAGAATGGGTTTTAATACTTTGAAATCGGAATCTTTCCAGAGGAATTCATTGTTTAATTATCAATTCATATCTATTCGGTTTATGAAATATTTTTTGGAGTAAGTAAATAGATGTTTGTCTAACGTCGTTTTTTGATATCAGAAAATTAGAATATTTGATTAAGAGTTTCCAGAAAGTGGTAAAACGGGATTTAAAATAGCTAAATCATGAAAAATACCATTCAAAGTGCATTAAATTTGGCTTTTCAACACATTGCATAACGGCATTTTAATAAACTTCCTGAGCTTTTGATAAAGTTTTATGCTATTTTATAAATCAGCGTTCCCAATGTAAAAACACTCTGGAAACATATACAATTTAGAGAAATATTCATTTAAAGTTTTGTTTCCTTTGATTAAAAGGTAAACTGTGCACAGAAATTTCATTTACGCAAATAATGTAAAAATAAATTACGTTTTCCTGAGTTCAGTCTATAGGTGGCATTAACTTTGCTCAGAACACGTGCTTACATAGCTTACTTGATCGAGTTATTTTAATTTCTGAAAGACCACACAATCGTTACAAAGAACTTAACGAATATATTAAATGTTTGCAATTTTGCTGAAATTGTTCTAAATTTTAATACAACTTTTGAAGATAGACAAATTACCAAATTTACCGCGTGAATCACAAAGAAAATATTTTATATGCAATTAAAATATGCAGTTTATACAAAGTGAGATACTTTGCACAGAGCGAAATTCTGTTTATGGGAAAATGCCCCTGAGCTTATAAGTATAAGATTTCCCGGACAGAACATCAATTTGAAATATATATAATATTTTTATAATATATGTATATTATATTTTATGTATGAATGTCAACCTAATATATGTATAAAATACATCTTGTTCTATCAGGATTGCCACTTATACTTATTCAGACGATTTTTTCAAAATCGAAAACAATTTTTCATAGATTCAACGAAACATAAATTGTAAATGTTTTTTGTTAGAAGTACGAAAACAAAAAAGTCGTTATTAAATCATAGTTCGAGTTACTTTAAGAAGTCTATAATGTCAATAATCTTGCTTTCGGCAAGGCTTTAACTTCAAATTCAATTATCGTACTTGAAATGTGAACATTTCAAGTGTGATAATTGAATTCGATAAGTAATCGCCAAACTAAAATAAGTTTAACTGAATTTTGTTGTGGAAATGACAGAGTAATTCTGTGGTTTGCAAGAAAAACCAGGTAAATCCTTTCTAAATTTTCTATAAAAAAACAGAATTTAAGTTTTCAGTTTCCATTTAAGTGAATAGCTATTATAATTTGATTTAGCTGTATAACTTTAAATTAATTACAATAAAGAACTCAAAATTCCAAAAAATAAAAATACATATATAAAAGAACTTAAATATGGCTCTAACTCAATTTGTTCAAAAGTGGACTTATTTGGGTTTTCCGGTCAACCACAGAATTATTATAAAATTTGTTTCGAAATGCCATTTTTAAAAAAAGTGATTTTTTGAATTTGGACTTACGCGAGATTATGTGTCACCTCGTTAACGAAAAATTATCAGTATCATGCATTTCAAGATCAAACACGACTTGTTACAAGTGAAAAGTTACCAAAAATGTTCAAATGAAACAAACATTTGAACATTTATCTTATTTTAATTCAGAAATATAACTTTTAGCGCAAAATAGTCTTTTTAAGCATTTTTTTTTGCGTTCGACGTCATCTTTAGGAGATTCCTTAAAAGTACGAATAAAATAGAAATTATTTCGAACAACGTTTAGTGATTGACAAAAAAGTTCTCTGAAAGTTAACCAAATTCTCCAAAGTTTGGTTGACTTTCACAACACCGTTTTCAAGAAAATATTCGTTAAAATTGCCATAATGCGCAATAACTTTTGTAATAAAATGAATTACTTAAATAATAATTTTCGCGGGAATGTTGCTGGAAAAGTCACATCATGTTATTCATATTATTACTCTTCTATTCTGTTTCTCCAATAAAATTATTATTTTTGTTTAAATACTAAAAATTTGAATGTTACCATCTCTTTGAAGTCTTGTCATTATTTATGACTACAAACTCTTAATGTGTGATATATTACATGGAAAATTTATCCACATTAAAACACTTCTGCACAGCGAGTATAATATTAATTATTAAATTAATTATCAATCATATCGTCCGAAGAGTGTTTGCAATTATGAAATACAAATCGCTAAACAGCCCTGACTAATCTCATTAATTCTGACACACTGATATGAATCACTTCCATTGTTAATTTGCATCGACCTAACAGACGTTAATACTTAACTTCGAGTAATCCATTATTTGTAATCGAAACCTTTCGAATTTAATTTGAATAAAAATAAAAATAATCTTGCTTCTAAATTATTTCCATTATAATTTCCCATTGAATCCTATTGAAACAGACAGAAGAAATACTAAATCGTATTACTCGAAACATATTCGTATTTCTTGCTCGAATACAACAAGTATTAATATTGTTCAAAATTAAATTATTTCAGCAATTAAATTAAATTTCATTCATTCATAAATTCACGATTAAGTTAACCGTGAAATTTAATTTAATTCAATTATAGATTCATTTATAATTATTTCTCAATCAGTGTTATTGCATTTTTGCATTAAATACAGCATTTTATAATATAGCATAATAATAATACATTCAAAATATTCAGTTATAATATTTTTATATAATATTTCCATATAAAATATAGTGATACGAAAAATTAATTCATTATGAAAAGAAATCGACTTTGAACGAATAAAAGGAAAATTCTCATATTGTTGCGAAGAAAATTGCCTTATCTTAAAGTGTTCGAACATGTTTTATAAACTCCTACGAAATGACCTAACGTTGGACCGTTTTTGTCAACAGGAAGAACATTTTGTAGAGCAGTAAAATGTCGGCAGACTCGCCAAGAAGGGCTGTGCACAAGGGAGCTCAAGTAATATCACCGCAGCCTGTAAACGATCGATCTATAATTGATAGCGTCGCCGGAATCATAAACGACATAGTTCCTCAAGTACGTCAAATCGGATGCTCGGCAATCGCCCGAACGGATGTCAGTGGAATAATGACGGAGAAAAGTGTCCTGCGACCAGATCCTCTGACAAGATAAAATCTGGAGCTAATCTGGACTTTTTTCTGCCAGTGGGCGTGGGGTGCTTTTTCTTCTACAATATACTGAGAAAAAAATTATAGGCAGTTTGACTAAGAAAACGCAAACAATATTATAAGAAAAATATTAACAAATCAATGTTTCTATCTGATATATTCATATATTTCAGAATCAGTCACAGAAACAGAGATTTTAGATCCGGATTTGAAATTCTTATTTCTTAATTAGTTAGATATAGTTTTACGTGTCTGTTCGTAATTTTAAATGTGAGAATAATTTTTTCTCGGTATGTAAACAATAATAAGCAGCATTTTCTTAAAGAATTGATTTCTCGCGATCTAGTCGATAGAATTTTCTAAAGTTTTTATATCATTTCTACAAATAATTATTAATTTAATTAGAAAACAGAAATATTTGTCTCTTGTAAAAATTATAAAGACGCAAAGATTTTAAACATTTCATTTTCTCATATTTCCTCTTAATTTCTGCCGGTAAAATCGCGGCTGAGGATTTTATATATTTTCAGTGGTCTATATCTTTTGAATCAGTTTTATTACATTAGTTTTGATTACTAAAATTTGACTAATATTTTATTATATTAGTCAAATTTTAGTTTTTTAGCAAAAATAAAAAAAATTCTCTTCTTGTACCAAAAGTAAACGATTTTTCTCTCAATCCAACATTAGTCTGTTGTGTGTTGGTATAATCATTTCGATGTTCGTTAATGTAATTTTTTAATTTTAGGCATACTCCGGAGCGCAAAATTCAGATAATAAGGAATCCATAACTTGGGCCAGGTTCGAGTACGCTGACATTAACGACCCTACATTTTATCCCGACTACAATGAGGGCTCTAGTATACCATCTCTGCTGTTGGTGCTGGGTTACGCAACTGGAGTTCAGGTACCAGTCGACTCGGATCAAAACAAAGATACTCTAATAACACGAAATAGGCGGAATTAATTCAGAGATTATTTCAAGTATACCTGTAAATTATTCTAATTTCCGGAATTTCTCAATCCGAATTATTCCGGGTATAATTCTGGATGGCTGATCCATATTTTTCGTTCGCTTTGTTACCAGTGAACGAGAATAAAGTGTTTAGAACATTTTTATAATAAGACACTCACATTGGAATATTCCTTTGTTATTGAATAATTCGTGTTCTTAGTGTTGTTAGGGATCTCTATATTGAATTTGAAACCAATTTGTATTTTTCAAATGATTTGTTACACCGATTTCCTAATGCTTACAGTATATAGGCCCCAAACCTTTGAGAATTCATGAATGCATTATTTGGGTCGGAACATTATTTTCACCATACTGTTCTGCATTAAATAAACCCAGAGACAAAATTTATTTACCGGAAATAAATAGATTTATTTCACTAAGTTATAAGTAAATTTCTTCATTTGAAGTAACTACATGTTTGGTAGTGCCAAATAAATTCTTTATTTGATCTAACAATTATATACTCATTTCAATTAAATAATTTTTTCTTGTAATAAATACATTATTTAATTAAAATGAGTTTAATTAAGTAATGTATTTATTACAAGAAAAAATTAAATCTGCAATTTATTTTCTATATAGAAAATAAAGAAATTTAGTTGATTATATATGCAATGTAGTTTATTCAATATTAAATTAATTAAACAGATAAATCTATTAATCCAATTAGCTGATTGAATTAGTTAATCCAATTTATTGATGTTTGTATTATTTGTTATGACTTCAGTTATTCCAAATGCCGTAACATTTTTCTCGTCAAATATAGTTTAGAAACATTCCATTTACTAAACAATTTAGTTCATTCTACCAAATGATTTGGTTCGTTTGACCAAACAGATGTGTTCATATATTGGATTTTACTGACGTGAAATAAGCGTTTTTGGACAAGATCCTAATTTTGCTAACGTAAAGACCAACGAGTTCAATACGCAACGTTTCATTTATTACTAATCGTTTGGACACTTTAGCTTCTTGTTCACAAAGCTAAACTATCTATTTGATTGATAATTTCACATAAATTAAAAATACAATCTACCAATTCATTTAGTGCGTGTTTACGGAAAAATATGTTTTTATTTGTTAACAATAATATTTTTACATAAATAATCACCGTGTCTTCTGAATTAATTAATGCTTAAATACTCGCATAAATACATACTCGTTATCCGTCATTTCATTTTCGAATATCCTTTAATGAAGTACATCGATTTATATTAGTTATTCATAAAAATCGCAATTTTTCCAACCCTGGTACAGATCATTTTTCTCGTTTCAGTTTTGACCCTGATTGTCACAGTCTACTTATCTCTGTGTGTCAGTCTACATATCGTATTCCCACACTTTTCACTTTCTAATAACTCCGGAGATCTCGTTTGACAGAATACATTAAAAACGACTATATTCTAAATAATTTTCAGAATTAATATGAAATATCAAATAATGTAAATGAAATACAGAACATCTCCCTTAAAAAATGATATTAACAATTTTATCAAGCCTTTGCATCAGAAATATTTCAGAGAATCAAGACACACGAAGAAAAATATTCTAGTAAATTTTACTATACTATTAGTGAAAATTTTTTATTATTTAGTGAAATATTTTTTCAGTGCGTACAGATCAACCAAAATGAGCAAAATTGTTCAATATTACAAAAAATACTATACAAATATCCTACCAATATCAAAGGAACAACACTAATGACTTGTTTACAAGAAGATTATCAATGACCGAAAAAATATCAACAAAAAGTGATTAATAATGAAAACATTGCATGGACATTAACAATAAAAAAAAAAAAAAAGAAATTATCATTAATGAATAATAAACATACATTCACATTTATATATAAGTAGGATTTTACCCAACTATCTATTAAACTCAGCTGAACATTTGGTTATTAAGCATACCCAAAATTCAGTGAGTTTGACTGAAAACTGGTAATTTTTGCCAGATTTTTAATTTGTAGATCTCCTACTTTGCCAAATATATGAGACTTCACTTGTCAACAATTTTCCAAAATTGATTTTTCTGAAATAAAAAATTGGAAACAAAATATCACGACAGAAAATTTACCAATATTTTTATACACTAACACCAGAAATCTGTCTTTCCGGTATCTAACTTCCGAGATTCGTTGAAGGTTTGGCTGATCGCGGCGTCCGGCGAGGCGACCGAGGTGCTCTCCTGGCGTCAGGGCCTGGTGCGTACGCTGCGGATCCTGCCGAGTCCGCGCATCGACGAGAAGCACAATGACCCGTACGAGGCGAAGCGACCTCTGGTCGCGGTCTGCGACTCGGCGAGTCCGGGGCCCCAGTTCTCCAACATCAGCTTCGTCTCGCTCAAGACCGGCGAACAGGTTAAGAACATCAAGTTCAAGAACCCGGTTTGCGACATCCTCGCGAACAAGCGCTCGATCGTCGTCACCTTCGTCGAGAAGATCGCCGTGTTCGACGCCAGGACTCTCGAGGACGTCGTCACCGTCACCACGTGTTTTCCCAGCCCGGGACCGAACCCGAACCCCGTGGCTTTGGGCACCAGGTGGCTCGCCTATAGGTGAGCCACGACTTGATCTGGATTTGGACTTTTTTTACACCGAGAAAAACTGCTACTGATTTTATCATGAGAGCATTTTTGAAACCTTTGAAGAGTTATCTTTAGAGAAAAATATTGAAAACCTAATATTTATGGGTCTGTTTAAAGATCCACTTATTTCCATGTGCAAGAATTGATAAAATCTGTTCCAGGATAATTTTCTCAAACATTTTCATGCAACTGTTCTTTTCTCGAACACCATAAGTATGTCATATTTGAAAGCAATTATCCCAATTTGTATTTTGATTTTTCTTTAACGTCATAAATTCATTCTATTCGAATTTCGTTATACGGTCGATTTTTAATGATTACAGGCAGATGGAATGACAAATAAAGGTTATTATTCTACAATTTGCGGAGAAAATTTATTAGAATAATTTATAATTTTATTTAACTTGGAAATTGCGAAAAAAATCCGCGGAGCAGGGACACTGGGAACCGAACCCAGGACCTTCCAAATTTAGTATCCCAATTTGTTGTAAAAAAATTAAGAAATAAATACACAGATTATATTTTCCTTATATTTTGTGATTAGGGTAATTGGGTAGGAGAGCGAGAGCGATAAGTAACGCGGCATTGCGTAAATTGTACATTTCCACGTGACCGTTCCGAGACGACGGGTTCTTGAACGATTATGTCACCGATCGCGCTCACTATTCATTAGTGTATTCGTGTTTTTTGTTGACATCGATTTGCATCGCATTCGTCTCGTTTCCAACGGTGTTCTTGAGAATTGCCTTGGGTTGCGCGTACGATGCAATCAGTCGGGAAAAAATGTGGATAATTGCAGAGAGTTTTTACTGTATATTTTATTGGTATAAAGATACACTCTGTACAATAATTATTAAGTTGAGTTGTACATAAAATGTTTCCTCATTCTCATTCAACTCATTACACTCCCTCACTATTTTTCAGTGAGAAGAAGTTGATACCAGCAAAGCGCAGCAGCGGCGGCAGTGAGGGCGAAGGTGTGCAGAGTTACACGGCGACGGTGCTGTATGCCGCCAAGTCCCTGGGGAAGGGTCTCCGGGGCCTCGGCGAGACGGTGGCGTCCAGTCTGACCGGGAACTCGGTGACCCCGGCCGCGGCGAACCCGACGGGCAACGAGGCGACGCAGCCCGGAGTGGTGACCGTCATCGACCTGCAGGCCGCCAAGGAGGAGAAGGAGATGGACGACGCGGGCATCGAAACCGTCGTCGCGCACTTCTGCGCCCACAACGAAGCCATCGTGGCGATGACCTTCGACCTCACCGGGGCAGTGCTCATGACCGCCGACAAGCGCGGCCACGACTTCCACGTGTTCAGAATACAGCCGCACCCGGGCGGACCCACCCTGGCCGCCGTTCACCACCTCTACGTCCTGCACCGCGGTGACACCACTGCTAAAGTTCAGGTGCTGGAGCGTTCGGTTTGGGCAAATGAAGTTTTGGGCTGAAAAGAAAGCGGAGGATTTGACAGGATATTGTTGATGTAGTTCCTTAATACCAGGGCTTGCCTGGTAGGAATAACTATATTTTCAATATACTGTGCCAGCGTAATGTCAATAGATTTTATGTATTCAATATTTGTCTTATTTCCAGCATATGACATTTTAATGTACTGGAAATAGATTGGCAGTATATTGAAAATGCTTGAAAAAATATTGGGGCAATAATGGGAATATATTTACCTTTATTGAGTCTTCACTTGAATATTTTGGTGAAAAGAGCCGATTGTTGCCGACAATGTATGATCAGGACACATTTCTTCAGGCAAAGACTTGAATCCCTGTTCGAATCGACGGATATCCAGGTGTCATTTCATCATCGAATGAGCCCTCGTCATCTGCATCTGCATCATCTTGCGGAGTCTTTCTCGTTCTTTGATTCTGGATAGCTGATGGATTCTTTTTCGTTCTTTGATTCTGGATAGCTGATAGATTCTTTTTCGTTCTTTGATTCCGGATTGTGGATTCGCTTTCAGAGAGGATTCACTCTCTAGTTTCTGAACCTGCTGATTGTCTCGAGACGTCTGAAGACTTGGCTCTTCTTAACATCCGGTCCTGGAAGTGCATTTTGAACCAGCGGAACAGGTTGATCACGGGGCGGAACACCTGGCGGTGGTAGTGGAAGACATCGGGATTTTCTTCCGAACAAGAACTCTTAAAGTCCTCGAAGTCCATCCCTAGAGACGGCGGGGAAAACCCGTTCCACGAGTCGTTGTCTGCACGCTTGATCTTCTCTGCGCCGAAAAGTTCGCTTGTAGTAGCGTAAATCCTTAGTTTAATGATGGCTGTCTCAAACTGACTGCGCTCCGGACTGACTGACTATTTGTAGGAGTGAAAACCGACATGTGGCATGTCGGAAAATCGTGAGGGAGGCGGGTCCCAGATACGGGTTCAACCGCAGGATTTAAGGTCGAAATAAATAAATTAATTAATTAATTAACACAACTTTTGTTAAATAAATAACCCCTTCGGAATAATGTATGTTTGACTTTAAAACTGACTGATATAAATGTGTATTTACACAATTTGAAACACTGGAGCTTATTAGATTTACGGTGATAAGGAATTATGCTTTATTTTGATCGTCGTCCTGCTAATAACCGGTGTGTTTACCTTTTAATCTGGTCGATTTTTATTCTGCCGGGACAGTTGCCTTTTCAAAACAAATCTTTTCACCTTTATAACCACCTTAATAAAAGGTTAAAAATAGATAGGAATGAACTATTGACAATTTTCAAAAAAAATTGTTGTTTTAAATTTTGTTTTTTTGAGATTCATTTAAAATAATTATGAAGTATTTATTGATTAATCACAAACGAATTAATCAATAAACGAATGATAAATATTATTTATTATTAATCACAAGTGAACGATATAATGCTGCAAATAAACATAATTGAATATAATTAGACAATAATACAGTATTATTATTATCGAAATATTAAAAGAATCTTTTGTTCTAAATCGGGTACATAATGTTCTTCTTTATGCTCTGTGGGAGTAAAGTTAATCATTCCTCTCCATGAGAGTAAAGTATTGAGTCCAAACTCCCTAAAGAGAGTTACCTCCTAAATCAGTCACATTTATTGCGGTGGGAAAGAGGCTGGGCCGGGGGATTGGACATTTTATATTACTATTGCAATAACAATGGCCGAAAATTCCGCAAACCCGGAATATTTATTTGGCAAAATAGGTTATTTTAGCACCTGAAAACATAAGTTTAACAATAACCGTTTACTGCGCTTAAAATTATGAATGTCGTGACTCTTGGATATTACAGATATTTTATGTTTCTAAACGCTATTCACAATGTCAGAATAGCGAAATTGACAATGGGAAATAAAAAATTATCATTTCATTGCATTTCATTAATTTTATCATGAGATATATTTTAAATTAAAGACTGCTAAAAATTCAATTTGTATTCCTTGGGTATTTTACCCACGGAATGGGTAATTTTCAAGTTTGGCTCTGATTTTGCGAAAATACGCCGAAATCCATAGATTTCGATCAAAATTGCTAAAAACGCGCCAAACAGGCCTCGAAATCTAAAAAAAAAAGTTAATCAATCCATGGCGAATGATGGAAAGAAGCGATTTTTTCGAATCGCCGTAACCGCAAATTTCCAAACCATCTGGAAGATCCCGAAAAAAATACGCAATGTTTAGCGTTTTTTCGGCAAACCAGCTTCAGCACTCTGAATAGTCAATTTTTTTCAGGATATGGTGTTTTCGAGCGACACTCGCTGGGCAGCGATCTCGACCGTGCGCGGCACAACCCACGTGTTCCCGGTGGCGCCATACGGTGGCCCAGTTGGCGTGCGGACGCACTCGACGCCGCACGTGGTGAACCGGCTGTCGCGGTTCCACCGGAGCGCCGGTTTGACGGACGACGGTGCGCGCTCCCACTCGCCGGTGTCGCACTCGGAAATCCCGCTCTCAATCTACCCGTACACAAATCCCAGGCTTCCGCCGTACCCGCATCCAACCATCTTGAACCCTCTGGCACAAATCAGACAGCCTTCGACTTTGAATCACACCAACAACCAATCACAGCCGAGGTAATTCTACCATCATTTTTGGATCAATTGAGAAAGAATCAGCAGTTTAATGTTACAAGAAAAATTGGACTGATTGGAAGAAGAAACCATTTTTATGAATTAATGAATCATAATTTATGAAATATTTTTGTTGGAGTTTTCATATCCGTATAATGGAAATGTGTAGTAAAGATTGAGAATGCTAAAATGTTCATATTTAGTTATGTATATCTGCCAGGAGATTGTAATGGAAAAATATTTCACTGCTGTGCTAGAATTTTCTTTTAGGAATTAAAGTAAAAAAGTATAAATTAAATGTACGATTTTAAATTAACACTTTTCATTATTGCAGCAGGACTCAGCAGAGGCAGCGACTTCTTTCGGATGACGGCATAAACTTGTCTCTGAAGATATGCGCTTGTTTCGCTCCGCCAAGAGCTTGGATTTACGCCCAGCGCGATTCGACGAACAAGATCACCAAACGCGCCGTAGACTCTTTGTTTATAATGGCGTGCCACGGAAACATGATTCAGTACGATTTGGAACCGAAACCTGCAAGTGGTACGTCATTCTATTATCACCTTCTTCATCATCATTGTCATTATCATAACCATTATCATTACAATTAAGAGAGATTCTGAAATTACTTTGTAAAATCATCGATTGAATTAAATTGAATTAAAACAGTTTTATGAATTGAATTGTAACATTCTTCCAATGTTGCAGGCATACCAAAGGAAAAAGTCTGCGACGATACGGCGATCGAGCTCGAAGTCGAAGTGAAAGGCCAGTGGCCGCTCCTGAGATCTCCCGGGTACCTGGAAATCGTTCCGCCCTTACCAATGTCTAGTCCCTTCCTGAACATCCCGACGATGCCGAAGAACGCGCAGCAGTTGGACACCACCGAGGATCGCTGGCTGAGCCAAGTCGAGATCGTGACGCACGCCGGTCCGCATAGGAGACTGTGGATGGGCCCGCAGTTCGTTTTCAAAACTTATAACGCACCCAGCGGGTAATCAATCGTCATTCGAATCAACATTTGTATCGGTGATCGCGAGGGAAAATCGAGTTTCAAGCTGGAGGAGAGCTGTGTTGCATTATTGGGACCTTTGTAATCTATTGGTAGTAGAAAAAAATTGTGGAGATGAAGTAGCTTTCGTGTATTTTTCACTTTATTTTTTCACAATACACCTGTTTTTGGAAGGAAAAGAGTTTTTGCATTAAGAAAGAAAGATGTATAAAATGTAAAGGAGAGTATTTATTCTTGTTGAAATAAGTACTGTCGTTTTACTTTATCTCTGCTATTTTTTTGTACTTCGTCGAGATTATGAGTAAGGTTCTATAGTTTAGGAAAAATGAGTCTTGTATACTAATTTCAAATTATCAACGACAAATAATTTATTCACAAAGATCATCTTTAACAATCTTTATATTGTGATATCTAGAAAATTCAGCCATACAGAAGATTATATAAAAATACAATGTTTAAATAATACATTAATATTCCCCTTGAGGTAAAACTCTAAATATATTGGGTGTCTTCTAAAAATCTTCCATGGGAATCAGTAACTTTTCATGTTGAACAATACATGTCATTAGTCGTCTCGTACTCTGAATGAAAGTAATTAGCAAAAATCCTCCTCGTTCCGCTGATTTTCACGTTTGCTTGTTTCAGGGCCGCCGTCAATCTCGTCGAGGCGGAAACCGTGGATATCGGCGTCACTGGTGGATCTCGACCGGCACGCTCTAATCCGGTGAACATGCCGCATGCGACTAGCAAGCCTTTGGTGCCCGTTGTGATTGACGGCTCTGGAAGTACGTTCCATTTCTCACATAATCAACCGATTATTTATTGCCCAGTAATTTCAAATATTCTGATATTCATTAAGATTATTAATATCGTCGTAATTTCATTACCTCAATACTTGGGGCTTTCTCAGTTCATTACTTTTATGATAACTTCTTTGATTTTATGAACTATCTTTAATTTAACGTCAAACAAATTTATTAATTTCAATTAAATGCATTTGAAAAAGTATTCCCTTTTCTTTCTGGATTTCTTTTACATTAGAAATCCAGTAATTTACTTCAACTATAATTATTTATTTCAACTATAAACTCTTTTGATCTTCTCACAACTTAATTCTTGTCCCACAGGCAGCTACGAGCAATCGCCAAGATTCATGGAAGCGTACGGGGACTCGCTTGAGAACGAGACCATCGGGGTCGGTGTGGGGGAGAACCAGTTGCGCGAGGACCTCGCGGAGGCGATGCTGGAGACGTCCGCGGCGCCGCACCGAGTACCAGGTACGTCGACGAGTCCACGTCCACGTAACATCAAGCTTGACTCAATCGAAACCGATTAACGCAACGCCACCTATCTTTCGCCGGGGACAAGCAAACAAAAGCCATTCTTAACCGAACGCAAACGACTGCCAGACCACCCCTCTTACGCATTTTCTCTTATCCAAGACGACTTTCGCTGCGACGATTTAAGACTCTCAACCATTACTTCGACCCATACTGTCCGAAATCCGGAGTGCATTTGGAGTGTGGTGTTGAGTTTAACTCCGGATAGAGTGAATCGATCAATCAGAGAGGAGAACGATATGAGACAATTATTGTTGGTTGCCTGGGAAAGAATTTTCATTCTTAGCAATATTTGGCAATGTACTGATAGTATTATTCAAATATTGACCAAGGATTCGAAATATTTTGAGAATATCTATATTTTAGATGGAAATTTGAAGTTGTAGATTTATTCCAAAAGACATTATGAAATTGAACATTTGTGGAATATCATTTTAGACACAAATGTGTTGCAATGTACACATTCATCTCGTGAGGCAATCCAGATAATGAATCTGAATAATGAATCCGGATAATAAAGATCCGAATTCATTTTACTTTCTACCCTAATATGTTTGCATATGTTCCAAATAAGTCTCTTTCTCCCAGCATAAATTTTATCCCCTGAAGTTAAAATTAACCCCAAACTCGACATGCACCCTGGACGTTCTCCAGTAAAACCCGTACGAAAGTTGCGCACGACTCGATTGTCCTCGACGCACCCGATCTACCTGTAATTAACGCACTGCGGCTTTCGGAAACCATTGGTCGAGCCTGTGTGACGTCATCGACCCGGTCGTTTTGCGAGGAATCGAGCTCGACAGCACCACCACTGAAGATAGACACGAGCCCCAAACGAGCGGGTCTTCTCGTTTCCCAAACGAGCGTGTGTCGTTAGCGATAGTTCGCGGGGCGTAGTGCGCAACACGAAACACTGTCGGGAACTTAGAACTGTAAGTCCGCGTCGATACAGAACTGGCCAGAGGCAGGTATCTTCATAGCACCCGGGATATTCACTTTTTGGAAACAGTCGGCTGACGACTTTTGAACATCGTTCACGAGGGAACGAGGAGAGTGCGAGAGAGGAAGAGGGCGGATGTTTTTGTTGATTTTTAATGTAGGAACGGGTTTAGGATTTGTACAGTTTTTGAATTTAAAAACGTTTTTTCATTTTTAATTCAATTTTGGGACCATAAAGGTTTGAGAAGACCTGTTTTCGTTGGGAACAGGCGCGAAAAAACAAGTAGTCGGCGGATCATCGCTTCTTCCCGTTAGGTCGACTGAAATTGGCGTTGAAAGAGCCCTATATTGAGTGTGCATGTGTATGTGCCTGTGATATGCACATACACTTGCACCGGGGTACCTAGAGCTTCTAATTTCCGAGTTAATAAACATGGCATTCCGCGTGAGTCGCGAAGGCTAATCCTCCTTTTGTTTCCTGTGGATTAATAGACTGATCATCCGGCAGTTAATTACTCTGATTAACCAGTGTGTTTGACGCATTGTTTGTGTGATAACATTTCGCATTTTGCCTTCGCGTTACCCGGGTTGGAGTCTGAAAGGAGGAAGGTTATGAGAATGAAAAGATGGATTATTTGTTGTGTAAAAATTTTATTTTTAATAAACGCTTTTTCAGTGATTTGGTTTGTTGGTTTTTTGTCATTTACACAAAATTAAGGGTGAGGAGGCGTTTCGGTATTTTGTTCTCTTTATTTCTTTTTTTTTTGTAAAGGAGATTTTCGGAGTTTTTCAGATAATTCTAAAAGTTCTGCTTTCGAATTAAGGGAACTGTTTCAACTGAATATAAAAGTTTGAATACATCGAATTAACGAACGTTAAAGTTTGTGCGAGACTCTTCAAATCTAAATTCAGTTTCAGTTTGGTGTTTTAAGAAAGCTTATGGGAGCTTTAAGGGTTCAAAGCATTTCAAATTGGGGAGCAAAATTACGATAACTACTTTTGTATTGATACTTTTAAACCATTTTTTCTATTTTATCTTAGAATCGGTTATTTAGATTAACCCGTTTATTAGGCAATGAGTAGTGTTAATTAACATTAAACAATTAAATACATTTATACTCAATACATAGAGAATAAAAAATTCGGCAGTAGAGTAAATTACTTACATTTACTAATCTGTACTCTAACACGCTCAATATATTTCCGAACCTATAATATAACAATCAGAAATACTAATTAGTAAAGGGAAAAATTATTTTCTTGCTTTTCGATTAATAATACTTAGCTCAACATATAAAACTTCCATTTCATTTCCACTTCTGATTCCTAGAATAATGCAATCATAATTACCGCAGTACATTATTTTTACACTTGCATACACTTGGCTAGAAAGGTAGTTTAAATATTGCAAAAATGTGTACAGGAAAAGTGTGTACATTTCCTTTTTCAAAAATGAATTATAAATAACAATTACTTATTTTTAGAAACTATAGTTAAAAATAAAATGAAGCAACTATGTAACAATAATATTTAGTATAACTTACTCGATTAATGCAACGTATGCAATAAAATAAAATGTTATTGTGGAAATGAGAGAACGGCTTACAAACCTAAAGGATGTTTTGGGAGTTCGTGGGCCTTGGAAAGATAAATTTTACATATTTACAAAAATGACGCGATTAAATGAACAGTTCGGGATAGGAAGTAGTTATTTTTTAGCAAATTCATGCTAAAATTACTTCTCACAATTATTTCCAAAGTCTTTTTTTGCTAACAAACAGACTTTTTTCGCGAAGTAAATGCGAAAAAAGTACTACTAACCCATTATCGGGGTAAAATAAAAATCATGAGATGTGGTTATCAGTGCCAAAAGTAGGGACAGTCACCATATTAGACACCAATAAATTGCATATTCTTAGTTGTAGAATTTTTTTCTATAAATCTTCTTCTGTTGTTTTTTTTCTTTTATATTTCAAATTCATTGAAATATATCCAAGGTACCCTACAAACAGAAGACCCCACTTTAAAATCAGCCCTCAGTGTACTAGAAGATTAGGTATCATACACTGCAAAAATACCCTTAACTCAGTTTCTAGTTTTACTCCAAAATTCTAGTTTTGCTATAATATTATAACTTTAATTTTGAATAAACCTAGGAGTTCGAAGTCAGAAATCAACAATTTTTATACAGTATGCCTAAAATTAGTGAAAAAATATTCCCAAAATCTTCCTCAGCTTACAAACATACGTCTACTTACACTGCACACTAAAAATTACCTCGAACCCCTTTAGATCACACCACTATTTAGTCCACTAACCCCCACCTCCCTCCTTCGCTTACCCCAAATTTCGACGTTACCATTCCTTGTAAAAATGGAAAGTCTAGCAATGCTCGAAAACGTCTTATAAGACGGAAATTGAAGTCTCAAAGGTCCCAATATTGACACTGAAAGGTCTAATTTTTCCGACTGTTTCAGGCAGTGACTCTTTTAATACTCGCAATTATTTATCTCACAATTATTTATTATTTATCTACATTCTTCGTAGCCAGAAGTCTCAAAAAGTACTTCCAAGGCCTGAAAAAGTCTGGACCTTGTCAAAATTTGGACCTTTCATTTCCAAACTTCCAACCATCGGGAAAATGTCCTTGTCTGAAAATTTCCATTTCTACAACGGACCCCCTCACCCCCTCCGCACTCGCCCCCGCCGCGCCCCGGGCCCTCTGTCGCCTCTTATTGATACCTGCCAACGGCTTTTTCTGTTACTAGGGAGGCGATTGGTTATTGAGAGGGTGGGTCAGCCCGTGGCTAAAGTGGTCAACCCGCTGGGCACCGTGATAACCGTGTCGGCGGACGACGAGGACGTGAGTTCCAGTCAGGAGTTCGAGGCCGCGGGCCTCGCGGAGGAGTCGACGCCCGAGCCGCCGAGGAGCGTGTGCGCGGAGGAGGGCCCGGCCTCGCTCGGCGAGCTCGAGTCCGCCGAGGGCCAGTCGCTGCGCGAGCACACCGAGATCTGCGCGGAGATGCGCTCCGCCAGCGAGCCCGCGATCGACAGCGTGCCGGACCACAGCATCCGCGAGGTGCGCGAGCGGCGCGCCCGCTGCGCGCCGGCGGGGAGCCTGGGGGGGGCGCGCCGCGCCCTCGACTTCGAGCGCGCCGGCGCGTTCAG
>JABFPB010002931.1:0-18532 GCA_022817645.1 Ceratoteleas bidentatus | reverse complement strand
TTACGGTATTTGTACCTTAATTCGATTTTACGGTGCATGTACCGTAATTGGACTTCCGAAATTTTTAACAGTGTATGTAAATAAAGGTTTGTTTTGGAAACCTTTAGTGAACTTGATTGGATGTAAATATATATTTGTTTACATTTGATTTGCATCTCAACAAACCTTCATTTACAAACCATTTGTACGAAACCAAAACATGGTTGACTGAATGTTTGTATATAAACAAACCTTTGTTAAGAAATCGGTTGTATGTAAACAAACGTTCAAGGACAAACGATTTATTGTAATTATTTCTATGTGAATAAAGATTGGGGATGAATTATTTGAATGTGAACAAACTTTGAGGACAAATTTATCGTATCTAAACCAACCATTGTCAACATTCGAGTGTTTGGTACCTTTCTTCTTTCTTTCCCACAAGTTTCACGTCTTCAGTATAAAAGGAAGAAAAATTCAACTCTTGATCCGACATTTTCATTCCGCCTTTCTTTCCCTGGAAACCACCGCGACCAAAAATGCACTGACTTCTGTGGGAAAACTGGGCATTGCCATAACTCAGCTCCCAAAACAAACGCGATATATTATCGTCCGAAATTTATTATCAATAATCCGTCGCTTGAATGGACCTGTTGCGACGACTAATCGTCTTAATTCGTTTGCTCGATCAATCGGCACTTTTCACCGTCGAACGGTCGATTCTTCATGCGCGCATGTGTTTCTGTTTGCCGTTCGGATTAGCGGGCGGAAAAGTTGGTCGGAAAGCGTTCGATTATTTATTCCTTTTGGTCGGGCGGTGAGACGTGTTTGATTTGTGTCGTCAAATTGGGAAACGGGATTACCCGTTTCGACGCGACGAGTCCTTGGGGCCGACTTTTCTACAATGCATTTAATTAAATTACATCACCGCGCTGTTGCAGCGCTCCTTAATTACGACCGAAAAAATGGGATCGTAAGTTTCGCGCAGTTTTTACGTAACTGCGCGTTGCGCAATAAGCATCCCAGCTGTGTCATCATTAAAAGCTCATCCTCCGCGACCCTTTGGCCAAATTGGAAGGTTTTTTAACGATTGGAGGTAATTGGGAAAGACTGGATAAGAATATCAGATATGAATTTAAAATTGACGTGCAAAATGTTGCATAATTTTGTGTGAAGGAACGATGTTTGGAATAATTGATTAAGGGTTTTGTCAACGTTGACTTTAGCGAATGAATTTCAACTTTTTTAATTCGTCAAGGGATATGTATAGAAAGGAAGTAGTTTTCGGGTAATCTTTGGATTAATAGTAAACAAATTTTGTAATATTTTTTAATTATTAACTTTCTAAATGGAACTCTTACCATCAGTTTAATGAAATATTGTTTTTCCAGTAAACTGATTAAACAGAAAAAACTTGTTTATTATAAAATTATAGAATGAGAATAAATTATTCTTTAAATGCTCAAGTACAAATTCTTTCCAACTCAAGTCAACGATATCTGGTAAATAGCGCGGGTAAACTGTACAATTTCGTTGGTGAAATGGCAATATTTTTGTTCGGATCAAGAATGCGTGGTAATGTACAAATAAAGCGGGGAAAAAAGCGAGCGGGGAAGCCTGCCCTGGGGGACCATACAATGATTTTTTCGCCTGCCAGTGTTGGGTTACATGTATTGAATTGCACTTCATAGAACAATAGGAAATAATGACGTCATCCGGAGGCGGGTCTATCAAATGGTCTAATTACACTTGAACGCTGATATATTTCCCACAAATGATCGCCTCGAATGACGCTAACAATGAGTTCAGCCGATTTACATCTTCTTAAAATCTGCTCACCAATATATCGAATCGATTGATTTGCAAAAACCGATAATTAATGTTTAATTCAAATTTCCGCGTCTAAATAATTTATTTACCCTCGTTTAAACCATTGCAATAAGTCGAATTAGCGATGTGCAAATTGATATGTGCAAAATTCTAATTTAGATTTCTTTGACAAAACTTTAATTTTCCTGAAAACATTTCAGAATGATGCAAAATTTAAGAATTATCGAACTCTTCTAAAAAAATCTTTTAAGAAAACACTTTTCGAACAAAAAAGAATTTCTCGCCAAAATCAAGGCGTCGAGTCCGAAATCGGTTTTCGATCGAAAAGTGCCGGAACGGTTAAAAAGGACGTTCGCCTTGCAAAAAAATATTTCGCTTCTTTCGGTCGGAACAAAAGGCGCCGATCGAATGTACGACGATAATGCGCGATCCGTTTAGGCAGGAAGAAAAATCAGTTCACAGTCAGTTAAATGCTGGAAAAAGTAGTGAAGAAAAACAAAGCGGTCGCGGGGTTGCGAGTAGAGACAATCGTCCGGGCAACGATGCGAAAGTGCGCTCGTTCTCTCATGAGTAACGAGATTTGCGCTCCTCGGCGAAAATCCTCGACGCGACAATGAAAACAACGGCGCGAGCGTGTGTCGCCTGGTCTCGGGGCGACGCCAGTCAATCGTCGCCGGGTAATTGTCGCGCGCGATTCCTCGAGCCGCGATCCCCGATAGGATTCCGCGCGACGATTTTCGCGGTAATTATCGCGACATGACTAATTATCAGGTCCCGCGAGAAATGCGGGAAAACAGTCGCGCGGAAGAACAATGCGCGATTGTTTTGTACTTAAATCATGCGGATGACGAGGTTTTTATTTTTATTTTGCGACGGTGAATTATTAGATTTGAATTTCGCGCGAAAACAATCAGGAGGGAAAGTTTTATTTCGCCCTCCTTTTTATGTTTTTTCTAGTTTCAGAAAATTTACTCAGATGTAATAATTATACATCTCCCATATATGGCAGCATATATCTGATTTTTTTCCTGAAAACAAACAGAATTAAAAATTTTCAATCTGTTTTCAAAATTCGATTGGGTTTTTATTTTGGACAAATTTCTGCTATGATTTAGCGTGAAATTCAAAATGTTGTTTTGGTTTTGAATTACAAAAAAGTGACATACTTATTATTTCAAAAAAAAGTCATCATTAAATCAGGAAATCATACTTTTTCATAAACAGCAATTGCTGGAATTTAATTCCCTTAAATTCAACCTCTAACTTACGTAATTCGAGTTTAAGCTCCCATAAAAGTTGCGCGCGCGCCAAACGACCTTTTTCTCCATATATCAAACCAATCAGAGAAAAGTGTCTCTAATATAATCCCGCGCTTTCATCTCTGAATTTCAGGCCCATTGACGCCGCGATCAAGCGTTTCTTCGGCCTAAACCAGTTTCAAATAAAACGAAACACCGCTACGTCTCAATTCTCACATCCAATTTGACACGTGGAAAAATCTTGACGCGATCGCGCATTGTTCGCCGTGCGATCGTTGCGAAACCCCGCCCCCGCGAACCCGGTTATCTAACCGACGATTATAACTGGCGTCAGTCCGTTCTGTTCCATCGACCCTCGAGTGGGAACATCGGCCATTTAATTTTTTTAATTACAACATCATGCGAATCAATGTTCGCACGACTAATTTCAATTTCTAAAATTCATTTACAACATAGTAACTCGTCAGATTGATTGTAACATAGCCATTATGTTTTGATATCTTACATACAAAACAAAAATACAAAATTAAAAAATTTGCCGACTCTGTATTTTTTTAACTTGGGCTAGAATGATCAACAAGCCTTCTTAAGATTGTTTATAATAAACGAAGAAATAGTTTTAATTTAAAAAGAACTTATACTTTAACATTTAAAATTGTTTCCACTTAAAAGTAAATATTAAAATTGTATAAGTAAAAACGACTCAGACCTAAAATGACAAATTGTTTGCAAACTCCATAATTCAACCCTTTCCTTTATCAATTTAGACCATTTCCTGAAAATTCTTCGTCTCCAAAAATCCCCGGGCCCGTCGCACTGATAACCGTCCGGAATCACGATTGCCGTGCATTATGCGCGCTCAATCGCCGCGCGAAAAGGAAATATGTAAATCTTGGACGGCCGGTGATGCTTAAATTTCCGATATTTTAACCGCAAACGCGGCTTACTCGCGCAACAAGTTCTTTCTCCTCGGTTGCCTCTGAAAGCCCGGCTAAGTAATTTTGGTTGCGCGACGCCGCAAACGTCACCACGACCCCCGCCCCGCGATTTTTTTTCACCCCCGAATCCGCCAGTTTCGTCACTTTTCCCGGGGAAACCTAGTTCCGGGAAAACTGTCGGCATTAACGCGAAGCGAAACGGTAATACGGACCGACCGAATCGGCCACTTATTCGCGTGAAACACGCGATTTCAGGAGTCAATGGTGCGTTTTTGTTTCGACGCGTCGATTTGACGAAGTTCCGGATTAATGGACCGAGTCGGAACAAACCGAAAGAAGATTTCGCGAAACAGTCTTTCAGTCCAATCAGTTTAGAATAATGCACGAGTTTCGTGAAGTTTGATCAGATGGTGACGTAATGGAATTGCATCAAGTTTTGGAGTTGAAGGAACAGTGGTGTTTTGATGGATTAGTTGTTTTGAAGGATTTTTAGACTAAAAAAATTTTGCGGTAGAACAATAAACAAAAAGAAAATTGATTCTTCCAAAATTGCACTGAAACCTATATCACATCGGACGTAAATTTGAGAATTTAGCAATGGCAATAAAAATAATTTCCGTCACAAATGATTTATTTCTTTTTCAGCATAATTTTTTCTCATCTTCGGAATTCCATTTTGTACCCGAACTCGCGATTCTCTTTGCGCAAGATCATTTATTATCAATCTCGATAAAATGCAAACTTAATAAAATGCAATCCGCGTTCCGCCAAACAACATTTCATTAACTAAAAAGCGCGCATTCAGCGCGCAAAACTCGCCGCCGGCGCTGTGCATGAAAGTTTACAAAGGACTCGAAACGTCGTAAAAATGGAAACGACGCGCGCAAAAATAACTTTCTAACCACAATGATTAAATGCCGAGCCACGTTGCCGCGCGAAAAAAAACTCATTCCCCGTAACGTCACATTAATTTAGCCGTTAGAAAACCCGGGAATATTGTCGCGAGAGTTATTTCGCGTGCGTTTTAACGTGCGCTTTCGCTCGCGAGCGTCGCACTTCGCGTTTACGAGCGAGCCGCGTTCGATTTTCCATAACGCCGCGAACGTCATTATGCGAACGCGACGAGCGATTCGACACGGATTCGGCGACGCCGCGCAATTTGCCATAATCGTAAGTTTGGCATAATCTCTGCGAAACGCACGCACAGCCGTAACCGATTCGCTGATTTGCACGTTACATTCCTCGGCACGAGTTAAACATCCGTTACAGTTACGTCAGCGCTGTTAATAACCAAGAGAAAGTACGTGGACACTTGTTTTCGATTCTGCAGAGAGCGATTTTATAGAAGAGAATTTGAATATTGAGAAGTTTCCCGCCAAATTTAAAGGTGGCTGTTTGAAAATTTAGATTTTTTCCCGCTAATTTTGAAGAAGTACATTAAAAACATGAAATTCTGGCCGCTAAATTTTAAGGAAATTTGAAACCTTAGTTCTTTTCCGCCACAACAGAAGACGACAATTTCAAATTCTAATGTTCACTGAATAAATGTATGGTTGGCACTAGTATACACGTGGTTCTCATAAACATACAGTATGGCTGATTGTGTACAATAATACTACAGTATGGCTGTTTGTGTTACGCCAAACATAAGTATAATTGCTCGAAAAATACATATAGTTGTCCGAAACAAAAAGTATGCATTAACCATAATGGATATAATAATACAGGTACGGTTGCTTGAATCGAGTAAGTTTTTTCAGTACAGGGCGTACATTTAAAAAAATAGCTCAGTAGCTTTCCTCCGAAATAGATTTTGCCAAGAATAAACGATTCGTCCGAAAATTAGCGCGCGAAATTTAAATTCGCCATCGAAGCGGTATATAGGTCGAAGTTGTTGAATATGAAATTAGGTATGTCGAGAAGGAAAATGTTACAATAGCCGACCGGGCGATAAAAACAAACCTCGGTCTCAATTCTTCCACTTCGGAAAGTTAAGACTATTTTGAAGAGGGCCACGTACTCGCACGAGGAGCTATTATATCGAGACCGGCAGTTCCGAAGTTCGAGCCAGTTGCGGTTTATCCAAGTTTAGAGACCACTTCTGTAAAAGAAAAAGTTGGGAACATCGTAACTGCGATTTAACTGTGCCGCTGCTTATATTCACAGTCATCGCACACTACACCCAAACGAGTAGTTTAAAACGGAGATTATAACTCCAACTTTCTTCGGACCAAAACAAACGTGAACGCCTGTGAATAAATACGCGGATTAATTACAGTTTTTATTAAGCGATCAATCGAGGCGTCGCGGTTCAAATTGAACTTGGTGTTTTTGCGAGGAATCATGTCCTGGATTGGAGACGTAAATGGAATACACTTTCCATCGATTTCAGCGTGTTTAAACACTGTTTTCTCTTAAAGAAAGTGCATCTTTGCTAATACCGTTTTTATCTTGTGGATTTATTTATAATAATGAATATTACAATAGGCGGCCAACGTGTAACCATTTTGAAAGAATAAAGTTTACTATCTCTGCTGAAACCAGATCATTTTTTTCTGTAAAATAGGGCGAAAATTTCAATTTAAAATTGTTTAATTTAGCGTCTAACGTGTAATCTTTTTATTTAACACGTTTCATTTCAATGAAGTGAATTTTTGCCTGTATTATTTCATTTTTTCTTGTATACTTCCTCCCCCATCTTTCCCAATCCTTAACTCTCCAAGTCCTCCAAACTCCTGAAAGCCTCGAAGTAACCGATCGGCAATCCACGTGTTCGCCCTCTCGAATCCAGCTCGTTACGGCGAGCTGAGCCTCGGCGGCGATTGGCGAGTCCGTGTATCGGCTGGCGTTCGGTCCCTCGAAAGACCCTCGGACGTCGAGTGCCTCGCCAGCGTCGGGCGCTACAAAGCAAACGTTTGCCGTTGCTAATCAAGCTCACATAATGCCGCGCCGATACATACACTCGCAAACAGCCCACGGGGTTTCGCGTTATGCCATATGCGCACCGAATCGCGTGTGTACACGCGCGCGCCCTATCGCATTCATGCGCCAGCGCCATCTACAACCCCGGATGGATTACAGCGGGCGCTGTTTGCGCGCGCGCATGTGTGCGTCCGTGTGTCCACATGCCGTGCCAATATTTTGTTAACGTTGTGTTTGCTTGGCCTGATGTAGTGGCACAGATTGGATTTGAACTTCATAAGGCGGAAGTCTTCGGCTGCCTCGGCCCGGGCGACGCAAACTCCTCGTTTCAGCCACCTTTTGCTCGAAGTTTGACGCATGGGGACAAGGATTGGTTTTAATGGGTTTCAGCTTTGAGGTCGAAGATGGAGGTTTACAGATTTGGAAATTTGTAGGTCTGATATTTTTGGTTTCTGCTGATCTTCGGAGGATGAGGATGAGGATTAGGTTAAATAGTTTGTTTAATTTGAGATTCGAGGTTGAAGTTGGGATATTATGGATCTGAGATAGAGAAGGTAGAAGGTTTTGGTTTTAGACGATCTTTGGAGGATGGGGATAAGAATAGGATTAATTTTTAAAACTGAAAATGGATAGTGAATTTTTGGGTTTGGGTTTGGGGTAGTGAAGGTAGAATATTTTTGATTGTTAATCAACTTCCGTAGACAGGAATCAGGACCGGTTTTGAATTTTGAAGTTGGAGGTCCAAGTAAGTAATATTTTGGATTTGGGATACGCGAATTTTAGTCCTTGATGGTGACCCGTTCTTATTAAATAAGTAGCTTTCTGAAATTTTAAACTCTAAAGGAGGACTATCAGTTCTCCTGTCCAAACCTGGAATTCAGTCTTACATCGATTCGCTCCCAACCACATTCCACTTGAAAAACGCCTCTCTCCCGCCTACACTATTTAGGTCCAGTCGGACCGTTAATTCCCGTATGATTGATCGAAGCGATAATCGCGCAATGTAGATCAAGCGTATCAGCATCGGCGAACAAACGATAGGAACTCCCACTTGTCAGGTCGGGAAAACTTTCGCAATGTAAACGGTCACTTCCAAACGGCCCCACTTGATATCTATATCCAATTATTTTTCTCGTAGGCATTTTTTAAATAGCATCTTTCTAAACCATATTGTATCTAATTTGCGTAAAATGATTATTACAGTATAAGTTTTGTAAAATATTAATTTTTTTATATACCTCAATCAAAAAATGTCTATGCTACGAATCCTGAGGCAGGGGTTCGATTTTCGGTACCACCAAAACAACTTTTAACAAATAAAAGATTTAATAATAAATACAGTGAATTTGGGTTAGTTAGGGATACTTAAAAAAATGATTAAAAATAGTTTTATTTTAATTCTGCTTTGATAAACTAACTGAGAAGTAGTTTTCGAAAACCTAGTCTGAATTTTCACGCGGGTTCTCCTTCGGAATTCCCTGATTATTTACCCGAAAAACGGGTTACGAATATCAATAATTCTCGACGTTGCCCCGACCGAAAAACATTCCTCGGTCGGCGCGCGTTTGATAATGATATTAAAATGAAAAATGCGGCCGAAATAACTGCCGCTTGTCAGCGCGAATGCGCGCGTTGCGACGGTCCGAAGACGGCACGAAAAAAAGCGGTGACGAATAAAAAAAGGAATAAAAATAATTGAGCGGGAAAAAAGTGAGCGGCAGCGGGCGCGCGATTTCGTTGGCTAAAAGCCGGCTTGATTAATGGAGCCGCGCGAGCCTAACTCGGTGTCATCAATAACGCCGAGTTTGACGGCCGGAGAGCGACTCGCGCGTCCAGAGTCGCGCTCATTTGCAACGCCCGATACTATCTGATGTGAGCGCGGCGCGCGCTTATTTTTAAACGTCGCCCGGCCGGCTCTTCATTTGTCAAAATCGCGCTTAATGACGCCCACACTGATTACGAAGTAATGGCACCGGCCGTTCGCTCGCGGCATCGAATTGAAACCGTGAAATCGCGTTGTTTAGTCTGATCGCGCGCGACGGTTTTGCAGAGACTTTTTCGGACGGGAATGGTGACGAAATTGGGTGGAAGACGAAATCCAGGTGAAAAATTGTATTAAGCCATATATGGCAAAAATTCATGAACTCATCATAAATTAAAAAATAATCAGTAATGAAATCAATCCACAAAGTAAGAGTTGAGATTAAAAATGTTAAATAATACCTCAAGTCATATAGAGATTATATTCTCACAGAAACATTGCAATTTAAGAATTTTATCTTCCCCCACCCCTGAAATTTCGCTATTTCGAATTTTCCCACCGCGATCACGCAATCTCCTTTTCTCACTGTATCCTCCCAAGTCAATTATCGTCTTACCGGTAGATCGCAGCCGCGTTTCATTTGCCCCAACCCGTTTCCCCATTACCAAGTCGCGTTTACATGAATGCGCAAATTGTCCCAAATCGAATCGCCAGTAATCGAAATGAACGCTTAATAATTCGCGCACTGCGCCGCAAATTCGATCTCGCGATCTGTAATTACTGCTCACATGTATCAGACACGCAATCAAGAATGAATTATCGTCGCGCCGCCCCCGCCAATAGTCGCGCGCGAATAATGCCGGGGCATCAGAAACAGCCGAGTGTCGTTGATGTGTGGTTAATCTCGTTTTCGAGGTGCCGCCTTGACGCGCGAATCCCGCAAAATGGACCGTACGCGACGTCGGCCCGGTCTTATCCGTCGTCATTACAACTTAATTTCACAATAATTTCGGCGATAATGCCGAACGAAGACCAGACGTGACCGTCGCAACAGTAAGCCGGGAAAAATTGCTGGACGATTTAGGGCCATAACCTGGGCCAATAAAGCAAACCCATATGTGCTGAATAGCGACGACGCTGTTTGAGTTTCGGAGACGCCGCAGGACATGGATCGAAATGCACAATGTGGAAGATTTTTCGGGGGTCGAACTGATTTAATTAAGGTGTTTAATGTCACCTTAATTAAATCATTGAATTCAAGTTCTGACTTCGAATGTCTAAACAATAGTGTACAGAAAAAAAGGAAATAGCATGGGTTTTTTTCAAGATTGTTCATAACAAATTATTAATTCATGCCTTAGCAGTTTCCAACACTTCATTTTGAGATTAGGATACATTTACTAGGCATCACAGTATTTTACTTAGACTATAATTTATTTTCACATTTAAGAATCTATGGACATCGGTCAAAATGCCTTCCTTTTCTATTATATTATATTGATGATAAAGTCTCATACAGTTGATTAATCGAAAATAATATTGTGGGTCAGATCGTGTTATTACTCGAATAATTGGAACATGTGTGACGATGTAGCCAGAGAACGTGGATGTTAAGTGCCGAAGGTGATGATTGGGGGAGGAACCTTAAATGGGCGATTCGACACGCTGGTAAGGAGAGAATTTGTTCACCAGAATCAAATCGTTTTTCATTAGTCACACTCATCATAGCTGTTTCGAAGTTATGAAGACTAATTAGATTTTGTCAGCTGGAACTTTGTTTACTCACGCCGAGTTAGACTTGATTAAATCTTACCGATCCGCGTTGAACCCTTATGCGAGTCTAGATTGAATTTTATTCGTTAATGTAGAGGATTATGTAGCTTAAAGATTTATATCCTTCGAGGACCGACTAGTACCTAACGTATGAACATGGTGCCATTAAATTTTCTTAATAGTATCTGACTGTTTCCTTTCGATAGCTTTTTACTATAATAATATTCAATTCTAAAATTATGACAAGTTAGTAATTTCATTTTTTAGGTTAGCTCTATTTACAGCGCCAATTTAAATAATAGTGAATTGGTATTAATGCTAGTTTGTCAGGACGTCAGTTCGTCTGGTACCATTCTAAATGTCAGATTTTATCCAGTTCCTGTAATCCCAATTCAGATTTTCTAAGAAATCCTAAATGCCTAAAATTCTGGTCTTCCCGCAATAAATCCCTGCAATCCATTCCGATCTATTTGTCGCAATTCATCCCCAAAGCATCCTGCCATCGCGATCACCATACCGGTTTTTTACCCTTGCCCACCCCCAGACCCGGAGGAAAAATTACGCGCCCGATATCGGCTCATAATAAATGCGTGTCCAGCAGGAGTCGCCAGATTTATCTTGCCGCCGTGACCCCCGATCTTTTTTCGATCTGGAACGCTGCCGGGCGACCCATAAAAGCCGAAATAACTCTTAGCCGTAGCGACCGAGTGGCGAACGACCCCCGCCCACGCGGCACAATATCTGGCCGGTAATAAATTCGCAATTTCCTTATTACGGGTAATGCCCCGGTCGGTCGGCCGCCGGGATACGGGGAGGGGCAGGAGGAGGAGGAGGTCGGGAGCGTCGCGCGCTCGTATAAATATCAGCGGTTCCGGTGATCCCGTGACTTCCGGTCAGCCGCAATGACTTACGCCGCTGAGGGGTGGCCTGAAAGCAGCCCGGACGGCGCGACCCCTCGCCCGATGCGTTTCTGCGCGCACTTGCAAAGAGGGCGCCGCTCGCGTCGGAATTTGTCCCGTCGGTTCCGCCCTCGGACGACGCTTGATAAATTTACTCGACGCACGCTTTTTTTGCCCAAAACAAGTCTCGTCGATTCCGGGTGTATCCTCATTGACCACGTGACGACGATGATGGTTTCAGGTTATGTTTGGTGGAGTTAGAATAGAAAGATAAATTTGGATAGAAAATTGGTAAGATAAGATAAATGAGGTGCCTTTGAGTAGGTGCTTTGAAGGGAGATAGATGGGCGTTGGAATTGTTTTGAGGTTCGGTTTGATTTGGTTTTTTGTATGAAGCGAAAGTGGGTCGGTCAATGTGCGTTATGGATTATTTTTGGATAAGTCATCCGGTGATGTAATCTGATGTTCCCAAAGTCAAAGGTGGAAGAATACCATCGTCAGACACCCAAGGGTTCAGTAGATCTAGAGGACAAGATCTTACAGAAAATGTGTAAAATCTGGTCATCCGGTGCTAAAGCCAGTGTTTCCATTGTGAAAGAAGGAAGAATCCCCTGAATAGTCAAACAAGGATTCAGTGAACTTAGAAAATGACCTTCTTACAACACCGATGGAAACAATAATAAATCATTTTCAGAGGACCAGGTACCATTCAGCGACCTTGTACTTCCCTTCTTCTTACCTTCTACCTTCAACAACAACTTAACTTCCAAGAACATCATCTCTAATTTTAATAAAATGCAATTTCTTCCCTTTTCTGTAAATCCCAATGACCCACCTCACTCCCTTCAAGTCACACTGCCTTTGTAACCTTTCCCTTCTAACAGCAACCCAATCACCTCTACTTCCTAAAACAATAACTTCTCCTCTTCCACCTACAAAAAACACCCAAGCTTCCTACCCCCTCTTCTATCACCCTTATTATCCCAAAAGCCCCTGGACCCCTAAACAAGAAGGATCCGCCAAGCGAATGTCATGATCGATACCGTAACATCGCGTTATTACCCTGCGACCCTGGGGTCGTCCCCCGAGTGGCGAAATGTTAAACAGCCGGGCTCATAAAAATGTTGTCCGTGTTTGCGCGATTTCGGGGCTTATATCTTGCGCTCCGGGTGCCGGGTGCGCCTCAATAAAACAAGCAATATCGGCGCCTTCGGTCGCGATATTGCCGGCGGATCATCGCGCGCCTGCATCGCATTACCGCATCGCATATTTCCCCGCGTTTTTCGCACAATGCCACGTGTGTGCAGGTGTACCGCGCGATATTGCGAGTGACGGCCCGGGCGTTCAATAATTTTTGCACACGCGTTTGATTGCCGCGCCGCTTTCTTCGACTTGGCGCGACTCGCTGCCGGGGCTTTTATTCGCGCGCGATTGCCGGGGCAGGGGGAGGGATCCATTATATGCGTCTTGTTTCGTGGAACGCTTTCATTGGCGCGACGATATTGGGCGACCCGCGAGCGAGAGACATTTCTTGGGTGAGAGCTTGTCCGATGATATTGTTTGGTTTTTCATTTTTGAGGAGGGAGCGGTTGGTTGGGTCGCGTGAGCGATTGGGAATTGATGAGTTAGTGAAGCGTCTGGGTGCATTCAGAGGACACGTTCGGAGTCGTTGGGTTTTATTAGCGTGAGAAGGTGGGTGAGGGGTAATCGGGATGTTAATGTTCGGGTGAGTCTGTTGTTTTAGGGGTAGAGTGGGTTGGGTGGATGGGAGCGGATAGTTACATGAATTTTGGAAAAAGGGAAGTGAGAAGTACAGATGTGGTGTCACAGATGGGGGGGGGATAAGTTATCTATTTATATAGGTAAGTAATGTTAATTACCTATACAGGAAAGATGAATGGCTGGTTACAGAAAGCAAACCTAATAGTTAATTAGGATTTCTAAACGTTGGGGATTACTCTATCTTACCTTACCTATTCCACTATCAAATTCAAAATTCCAATCCTTCCATTCTACTATCGTAGATGAAACTTACTACTCCATAATAAAAGGATTGGTCCAAAAAGGTGACCTTGAGTCTCCATAGACTCGGGTCCGAGTTTCTAATTCCTTATAGACCATCAGGATATCAAACTAGACTTGTCTCAAACATCCCAACCTTTCGCCTCAACCATCCTTCCTGTCCAAACAAAAGAATCGAAAACTAGTCATCATCCCACCTGCGTTCACGATCCAAACTCACCTATCCCAACTTGTCGCTTCTGCCAACACCCTCAACCACCCCTAAAACTTAATCTCTCCTAATCCCGATGGTGGACTATTAATTTGCCGATCGTGAGAACCGAGGTTGCTTCCACGTGACTCAGTCGCCCGGATCCCTCTCCTCCCTCGGTCAGCCTCGCGCACGAATAATTGAGCAAGAAGCAGAAGGCTAACGAAGCAAGTGAAACGGCTCAACGGTCAATCCGGCAGCGGAGCGGCAAATGCCGCTCGGCCTCGTTCGAGCGATACACCTCGGCAAGTCGTCGCGTGGTATCGCACGGGGCCGACGTCGGCTCAGGAAGGAGCGTCGCTTGCGCCGAATAAAGGCCCGATCACGCGTGTAACGTGCGGATTATTAATCGCAGAATAATTCGCCGGGGCTTTCTCCGGCGCGCCGCTAGAGGGCGTCCCCCGCGGCATCCGACGAGCCGAGTTATTGGCTTCGCAGATTTGCGCTAATGTGTCTTCCGATAGTTCATAACGCGGGCTGTTCGCGAGCCATGGAACCGTGAACTCGTAAACCCGGATCCGCGTCTTATTGTGCGCGCCGCTTCCACGGCGTTGCTTTTGCATTTTACGGCTTCATCTCCGACGATGCGCGATTCATTGTACGGAGGCTGCTAATTGATACGATGTAGCGGCGAGCCGCTTTTCGGATCCACTATCGATTTATTGGACAACGGTGGGGTGAGGGCTAGGAATATTTGGAAGAAGGATTTTTCCGATTAGTTGTTGATATCCTGAAATTATGACCAAAAGATTTTGTTTCATTTTAGGCATAAATTGAGGTTTGATGTAGACTACTGCTAGACGTACACCTGTGTGTGATCTCTGTGTGTGATTCTCTGTGTGTGATCAATAAGCACTGCATTCAATTTTTGTCATCTAGCGATACCCAAACGTCGAAGATGAGAAGACGTCAATTTGATGCTTTGTCAATTTTGAATCTCTGCAAATCCCTTTGTTTCTCCCACTTCATCAAGTTTCTACTAATTCTAACCATTGTCCAATTGACATCATCGTCTGTTGATAACCTACTCCCAACCCTCATCTGTATCGATCCAAAAACCTCAACCCATTTACACCTACATATACATCCAACACTTATCCCAGATCAGCAACATCAAAAATCACCTTCCTACACCAAACTACATCTCCTTACATCACCCTAACTCCATCCCAACAAGTCTTCATGGCTTCCCCAACTCCTTTCCATCTACTCCAACTACTACCCAACTACTACTCAAATCTCCTTCGCCCGAGCCACATTAACCATCGCCCATAACCCGTGCCTCCCCCGACCCTATCGATCATCGGGCAATGCGGACAAAAACACTGAACAAAATGTGTCGAAAGCGTGCTTCACCGAGGATGCAGTTTGCGAACTTGCAAGTGGAAGGTTAGAGGGTAAGCAAGCGAGCGACTTATGTTTAATGGAGGTACCCATCGTCTTGGCCGCCGCGTCTTCGTGGCACTGGTAGTGGTGGACACGTCATTTATCTTTCACCCTTCCCACCTACGTCGCCTTCTCCTCCTCTCTCTTCCCTTCGACCACGCCACTCACCGTGGCGCCATCTTGGGCACTCCCACCCGCCCTCTACCTCGTCCTCTGTTTCACTTTATAAGTTTCTCTCTCTCCGCTTGTGTGCGCGAACCCACACACCCAGCAGCGACAGAGACAACGACACCCTCGACCACTCTCCCTCCTTCCCCTCCGGTCCTCTCGCTCGTACATGTTGGCTTCTCACTCCTCCATCTTCCACTTGGCGATCGTTCAAAAACCCATTTCGCGACCGAGACGTGTCGAGAAATATGTGTAACCTTAAAGTTTGCCTAACCTCAAAGTTGTCGTAATTTGAAGGTTCAACTAACCTCGAATCTGTTCTAAACTGGAAGTCCACTTAACGTCTAGATGAATATAACCGGAAAATCAATTCAAAGTATTTTTTCCATAATCATTCTAAATGCAATGTAACTAGAGGATTGTCTTAGTTTCAAAATTTGCCTAACTTCAAAATCATTCAAACTTGTAAATTAACCTAATATCAAAGTCGCATTGGTTTAATACATTGTCTTAAACCTCAAATTTTTCGTATCTTACCTCTAAATGAACATAACCTTAAAACCAAATCTGAATTCCTATCTAACCTCGAAATTTACCCGAACTGTATCCTAACCTCAACCTAACCTCAAATTCGACCTATCCTGAAAATGAACGTAAACAACGAACTATTTGCAATTGAGCTGCGAACAAACGACGCACCGTCTGTTAGGCGGCATAACTGGCAATCAATTTTCGAAACGCAATCTCGGCGTGGCGTAAATTGTTGTGTGCCTTAATTACACGAATCCCGAGCCGTCGTGCGCGCGTGATACATTGTTCCGCCCGCCGAGTCACGATCATTGACCCGGCATTAATGATCCGAAAATTGACATAATTCGGCACCACCGCGCCATACAGTGGCAGCGAAAAATCGGTGGGAAGGGGGAGGTGGCGTCGCGGTTTTTCCCCATTTTTTTTTCAACCGCCCCGGGACCACAATGCCACGCGCCGCAACAAAGCGCGCGCGCCCCGCAATAATTCGAAATTCGTGCCGATCCCGCGATAATTAACAGCGCCGCGCGCGCCATTCTGCCGACGAAAAAAGGAGAACAAAAAGGGCGCGGGGTGAGGTGGAGGGGGGTAAAGAGGGGGTGAAAAAAATGTCGCAGTCGCGCGCCGTAACGCGGCGCGTCGGCGAATGCGCGTGATCGATGCGCAAAATGTTTTGTTTAAGTTGGCGCGACCGCTTTCGGGCGAAATTGGATCGCCCGGGCCGCCGAGTTTGGCGGCCGTAATGGCGATCCCGAAAACGGGAGCGAGATTGAATAGATTGATCCGCGGCCTAGGTTTGAGCATTGTATGGTAATTAATTGGGCGTGAGAGTGGGTGTCTGAGTCGTCGACTGACAAATCAGGGTGACGAGTTTTTTTGAGATATTTTTGAGTTCAAATTTTATGGTACCTACTTAATTTCTCTCTCTCTCTCTCTTTTCACTCTCTCTCTCTCTCCCTCTTTCCCTCTCTCTTTTCACAAAATATTTGAATCACTTCAAGAAATATTCGTTTAACTCCATGAGCTGAGTCTACAGCATATTCTCCGATAGTTTCATGTGTTACTCCAACGCCATATTCATTTTACGTAATTAATATCGAGTTTTATCCCACTGAAATTTTTTGCTTGTAAAGACAAATGAATTTAAGATTCACATTGATCTGTTCATTTCGACTTTGCGACTGTTTGGAAACATACAATGCCGATATGTCAATAATCTGGAGTACTATAAAAATTGTTAAGATAAATGCCTTTATACGAATACAATGGTTTACATATTTGAATTATTGCTGCTTCCTTTTGTGAGAAATATTGTTTTATTATTTATATATTGTTAAACGTAAAATATTGTTCAATATTGTTAACAAATAAATTATACTGTTAAATTGTAGTGTAAATTGAATATGTTTACAGCAAAGTTTAAAATGCTGAATGTTCAAAACATATTTCAAAAGAATATCGATATAAAAGAATATCGATATAAAAGATACCGATTTTCAGATCGAGAAACCTCGTTTTCTCAAAATGCGCGCGATAGAAGATTTTTAATTTTTTTGCACACAATAATCCACAGATAACATAGAATCATGATCTGAATTAAACTTTCATATGCAACGAACTTTCAATAAAAAGTCGTTTCGCCACACCTTAAAATCTATTCGAGTACACTAGTTAAAACTAGTTTAGTCAAATACCAATTCTCCAATCTAAGATGATATTGTAATATGCGTTATCGATGGTTTGGTAGGCAAAGTTTGCTGTTAAGTTTAGTAGTAAAAAGTCTAAAATTTAAATCATAGGTTCATGTTCCTAACGAAGCGTAAAATTATTTAACACTTTTTAGTACAGTAGAATATTTCTTCTTAACCATCATCAACAAATATTAGTGATTTTCAACAAAAAGAGCATCTATCGTAAAAAAGCTTGATTCTCGTTTGTATTAGAGATCCAGATCACTTGCAACATATACAGCTACATGTGTCAGTATAAAAGTTTCATGTAATGTAACCTCAATTTAGTGCAATTACGTACTGTATTGTATAATTCAGTTGCCGTAACGTATTACGAAATTTTACGTAAAAAATGTTACATTCCAACTGCTTGAACCTATTTTCGTATAATGTTATGTACTATTCGCAAATCTCGTAAAAGTACAGTTTTTATTACATTTTACATAACTACCAGAATCATGATTCAAAACGTTATGCAATGTATCATCTGAAATTCCTTATATATTACCCACCCAATTTACAGTCTCCATAGGCATATCTGATGCCATGCATGTTCGAATCACCAACTAGACACTACATCAAGAACTATCCGAAAAATATAAAACTTCTGAAAAATCTGATAATAGCATTCTCTCCCAATATAGGGTTCCCACATACAATTTGAATTCGACTAGATTTTTCGCCATTTATACAAAACAGCGCGATATTTATACGAATCGTCGCTCCGGGGCCCCGATGTAGCGATCTAGTTCGGGTTCGCGTCGTGAGTCCGGCTAGTTCGCATTCGCTGCACGTACCGTCGCGCGCCTCTCGCGAAATATTAGTCGCCGCAGCGGGGCTTTGCCCACATTCGGCCGAGCTTGCCAGCGACAGCCGCGCATACCGTATTAATCCCGCGGGCAGTGTGCGGCCCCCCTCGCCGCCCCCCCCCCTCGCCGGCCGCCCACGCACGCGCTTTTCCACGCGCCGTATCATTGCACGCCGCGCAAATACTCCGGTATTCATGAAGCTGCTTTTCTCGCGCGCCCGTGGCTGTATACGTATGGCGTCCACTGGGCGCAGCCTCTTACGCCCGATCGTTCA